>OX424576.1:95503463-95799543 GCA_949152435.1 Gastracanthus pulcherrimus
TTATGAGTCGCGCCATGCTCTATTATTTTTAGATTTAAATCGTTGGCTAATCGCCTAACGAATCTTGCATCAGCCGACGTCTTCAACGTCTTCAACACCCATCAAGATTGTATGGCTATAGTTCTGCGTGTATGTAGCTAGCTTATCAATTAGGTCTGAATTTTGCAGGAATGGTACATGCGGTGGCCTATAAATTAGAGCAACGAATACGGGGGGAAGGTCGCCCTGTTGCACACTACACATAATATATTCAGAAATGTTCGGCGTACCATCCTGGGTGGTACGTGAGCGGCTTAGTATGGTTGCCTTAAAACTATTGTGTACATACAGGACTAACCCACCCCCAAATTTATTCCTATCTAATCTTAAAATTGAATAGCCCTTGATCTGAATGCGATTGTCGTCAATGTTGTGAGCAAGGTGCGTCTCAGCAATTCCAAAAAGGTGGTAGGAGGGACCAGATAGAAGGTGTTGACGGAGTGTACCAATATGACAATCTAGAGAGGTCACATTGATAAATCCTGCTCTCAGTCCCCTACAGTGCACCCCCCAGCAGTGTCCGACGATAGTCTTATCTATTTCATTTATATTTGCTTTTCCTGTTTTTTTATGTGAATCTAATGCAATTTGTGGAGTTTCATACGAGGCTGAAATTACTTGGAGGTCTGCCGCTGTTAAAAATTCGTGGGAGACATCGCCATCCCGCATCTTGACCAGGAAACGGCCCCCCCTATGCCAGATATATTTAAATTTGAGCCTCATCGCAAGGGCTTTAAGGCTTCTAAAATTATTAAATGTTTCCCTTGGTAGATGTTCATTTATAAAAATTTTACTAATGAATATTGCATCACTAGTCTCCTGGTCAAGTGCCGAGATGTCGACATCTTTAGTGTGAAAGCCTGTTATAAATTTTTTTGTCGCATGATTTTATCTCCTAATTCACTGCTGGATAGGGTAACAACCCACGGTGATCGTCTGCGCTCACTAGTTACCTCGGCTGATGTCACCGAAAGCGACTCATCTGACCGTAGCAGGCGGGTATTTACTATATCCGTTTTCTGTATCGATGGGAGGACACGACGCAGTATAGCATGAACTACATCAACACGCTTAGTGCTGTTACCGTCAAAAATTATTTGAAATTATTAAGTCATTATTGCATATTGTATTATTATTATTTTTTATTGTCCTCCCACCTACCATTTTAACCCGCGTGCTTCGTGCAGATGACGTCGACGCCGTATCTTGCAGTGTATCGTAGCTTTCATTATTCAAATTATTATCAATGTTATATATATTATTATTATTTACATTATTACTAAATACACTATTTATCTTATCATTAATATTTGTATTTCTAATACTGTGCGGCGAAAAAGTTGTATTTGCCTTACTGGTAGGCAGGCCAATATGGTAATTTTCAATTTTACTTAAAAATTCTTGTTGTTTATGTTGAATAATTGTCAAAGTTTTCTCTATATTATTATTATTATTCTTTATTGCAGTTTCATGATTGTTATTGCTTGTGGTCTCGTGTGCAATAATTTTTCTTATGGCCTTTAATATGTCGGAGTTGTCACTTTCAATTTTATTAACTTTATCAATTATTATTTTAAGGTCATTATCATATTTCTTTGTCTCACTATTATTTTTGACTAGATATTTCACTTCAAAATTAGACTGCTCAATGTTATTGACTCGTTCTATAATTTCATTGTAATTAACTTCGATCTTATTCGACATATTATTTGTTATATTTTGACATGTTTCGTGTAGCTGTTTGTTTTGAATTTTTAAATCATTAATTTCATGACAAAGCACTTGCTTTTCATTTAACATCTCCAGCTGGGAGTGTTGTTTTAACATCTTATCCTCTATTTTCTGAATTTTTGACCCAATTGTCAGTGCTAGAGTATGTATTGCTGGTAACGAGTCTAGCCTTTTAACAATTGCATCCAATCTGTTTTCAAGAGAGGACGAATGTCTAGTAAGTGCATTGTCTATGTTTCTAGATGTCGAATTGGCGTACTCTACCAAGCAGGAGACTGTCGTCCCTTTTTTAAACGTAGTAGAGTCTAACATTCGTATTACCGACGCATTAACATCATTTACGCTGCTGAAATTACTTGTTTGTACCGTGGATTTACATCTAGGAGGTAGTTCTATGTCCGTGGTAGATGTTGAAGCCGTCGAAACTGCCCCAGGGAAAACGATGTCGTCTTTAGCTGGCGTCAAGGTGTAAGAAAAAACACTGTCCGTATACGAAGAGTGAAGATTCAGCGCCTTCATGCCTGCAACCAGCTGTACAGCAGGCAGCGCAGGTACGAGACTCCCATGGTGTTGGCCCGCGCTGGAGCTGAGCTGATCGGTAGTACTGCCTCTTAGGCTTGCGTCAGCGCTAGAGAGAGACAGAGGCAAGCGCGGTGTAGTGGGAGCAGAGAGAACACTGGTCTGCGGCTGCCGCATCAGCGTCGTTTGCGATGATAATGGTGTGCCGGCAGCGAGCAGCGGCGAGGAACTTCTCGGCGTGGTGGGGGCAGCCTTCCCACTAGGCAGCGAGCGTTGCGGCTTTGAATGTATGCTCGCACGCACTATACCAGAAGACACACTTGCTGTTAGGCGTGACGTCACGTTATGTCTAGTCGCTGCTTTATTACTACTGCGAGATGTATTGGCAACACCTTTTGTGCATGTTTTGCGCATGTATTGCTTTACTGCCGCATTCGTTTGTAGGATCATGCATCTAACATGACCTGCCTTAGTACATTTAATGCAGCAGTATTTATAGGTCTTGCCCTTACTAGGAGGCAGACCACATTCAGCACAGCTTTTAATGCTGGTTTCCATACCGTGACACACACACGCACACTCTCACGCCTCGATGATATAATCCGCACGTACCTGTCGATGTTGAGACTCGGGCATGCGCAGACTTTAGCGCTCGAGGTGTGGCAGCAGGATTATAATATAGCTAACCTCAAACCTGAGGCACCAGTGCAAAAAAGAAATTACTGTATAAATACAGCACACCTGATGAAAAATGACTGGTGGAGGAGTCTTGCACTGTGGCCCTACTTGAGGGTCACACTATAGCATACCCGAAGGTACGGCGGCGGCGTAAAGAAACTTTAAATGAGAGCGATGCAGATGCGTGTGTGCATGTATAGAGAGCACAGACTCTACAGACTCTAGAGCGAGAGAGAGAGAGAGAGAGAGAGAGTTAGCCGGCCGAGCTGCGTCGTGCGAGATTGGGCTAGGTCAAGGCCGGCCTTAGATACGTGCGGGCAGTTCCGCTTCGCTTCTCGTACCAACAGCACGTCCCGCGCGAAGACGTCCCACCTAGGCGCACGAACGAGAAATACAACGGCGAATACACGAGCGAACGTGCAAGTTCAGCTCTCCTTCTCTCTCCCACGCGTACAAGCGAAAATCTCCTGCTCTCTTGCCCTTGAAAAGCACAAAGGGCAGTAGTTGGTTAACATTTTCATTGTAAAATATTCTTTAAACAATGTCAGAACAAGAGCCTAAATTATTTGAAAAAATTTAATATAAACCTGAGATGAGGCTGGCTCTGAGTGCTTATGGGCTAGAAAATAAAATTAAAAATAAAGTCGATAAATGTAAGATTTATAAATTGTTAAGAGTTAAAAATGCTTATACACTGCATAAATCTGTTCGACGCAAATTTCCACGGCTTCATTATAACGTTCCGAAAATGAACTCTGTGTGGGAAGGTGACTTAATAGAGCTTTGTTCATTAAAAACTTATAAGGATGATTTTTCGTATCTGCTAGTTGTTATTGACGTTTTGAGTAAATATTCGTTCATAGAACCTATCAAAAATAAATGTGGTTTACAAGTTACTAAAGCATTTGAAAATATTCTTTCAAGAAGTAACAATAGAATTCCTAGAATATTTCAAACTGATAAGGGAGGCGAATTTTTAGGCAAAGAAATGCAAACATTTTTAAAGTCACAAAATGTCACAAATGTAACTAATAGACAGTATATTTTACGAAGAAGAACTGTCTGTTATTGAAAAAGACTTAGCGAACGCCGAATTTATAATAGATAACATACTAAAAACAAGTGGTTCGGGTAAAAAAAAAACATTTTGTCAGCTGGGTTGGATACCCAAGTAAATTTAACTCTTGGATACCTGCATCAGATATAAAACATCTTTAAAATGAAAAACCAGTTTTTAATTTACGAGGTTCGTGGGAAGCTGATGTAGCAGAAATTCATTTTCGTCGACCCTTTCTACATTTATAAAAAGAAGAAAGAGAAATAATAGTTTCAAAAACTTTATCTCCAATATTTAAAGATAAATATGGAAAGAAAACAAATGATATAGAGTTTCAAACTGTAAGCATTTCTTACGGTTTATTTATATGTTAATATTATAGTTCTTAGAACGTTTAAATGAGGCATTAAGTAATGCACACATTATATTTAAATTTTTAATTGAGCATAACAAGACTTTTAGTTTTGCTGAACGAAAGTGTAATCCTAATGACTGTAATTATAAGCACTCATTGAAATTGACTCGTGTTGTTTTAGATATCCTAGGTTTTGCTGAAGTGAAAGGTTATCTGAGTGTAAACTATAATCCATCTATTGCTACATATCCTGCTAATATTTTAAATGTTTTACCAAAACAACTATATATTTATTGAGATGTATGTGAGCCTTTTATTGAAGGTGATGCCCAAACATCGTTACTGCGTATCGTTCCTGTAAATTACAAAGATTATGTTGTTGCATCAAATCAGTACCAAATATTTACACCTATAAACTATATACCTCTTTTAAGAAACTGTTTTAGAACAATCAGTGTAGATATAAGAGATCATCTTAGCAGTGTTATACCATTCGATTGTGGGACGTCAACAGTAACACTTCATTTTAGACAAATTGAATAATAACTATCAAAATCAGTCACTACATTCAATACTATGACTCACAGGTCGGTAATGGGGGAGTTGAACATGTTTATATCGGCTCTCCGTATCAAAGGAGATGGGGAAATACAGAGATTTCTCGGAGGGCTTTTACGAAGAGCTCTATCTTTTTTGAAAAGCGGCATACGTAAAGTCGGTAAAGAAGCTCTCAGAGCTGCGATGAATATTATGGATAATGTAAGTACACATTCCTCCTGTTAATAATAATGTTAAATAAAGCCCTAACTTCTCAGCTCTGGTGACGGCGGTGGTTCGGTCGTCTTTAAATAGAGAGATAGAGAGATAGAGAGAGAGAGAGAGAGAGAGAGAAAAAGAGAGAGAGAGAGAGAGAGAGATTAACTCTGTGTTGGTATGATTGTATTCTAAGTATGAATATACGCGTGACTGTATGAAAGTATCACGATTTCATTGTAAACCTGACGAGCTACGTGCGATTATCTTCTTTTTAATATACTTGACAATGTTATCCACTTCTTATTGTTTTATAATGCATGTGTGTATTTATAAGCTTGAATGATCCTGTGTATATATGGATGTATGAATAAGTGTGATATATTTTATAATTGACGTGCTAGATGAATATTGTGCAACAGTGTGTTATTATAAGACTGACGATCAATATGTGATATTTTATATAATAATACTGACTGAAATAAAACTATAATGTAAAATGAAATGTACATATGTATACTATATTTGGTTTTAAAGCAAAAATAAAATGTTATCTATGTATCTATCGTTCTATCTATCTATCTATCTATCTCCCTCCCTCTCTCTCTCTCTTTCTCTCTCTCTCTCTCTCTCTCTCTCTCTCTCTAAAAGTCATTACTAATATAAATGGAGAATCAGATTGGCTAACCACCAATCTCGACGTGCCGCAGGGCTCGGTCCTGGGTCCCTTGATCTTCAGCTTATTCATTAACGACCTGAAAGACGCACTTAACGCACGCAACGTCGAACATATACTCTACGCTGACGACCTGCAAACCTATACGCACTTGACCTTGCGGAATCTTCGTGAGGGTATCAAGCGCATGTCGACAGTAGCGCGGGCAGTGTCGAAATGAGCCTCGGCCGCTGATCTGCGACTCAATGTCAGCAAGACACAGGCGATCATCGTTGGTTCTGATTACAACATCAAGCAGATCCAGAGCCATGACTTGCAGGGCATTGATGTGCAGGACGGCGTATTCGTACCCTTTGTTACCCCCGTTAATAAGTTTCTACATAGTTTGTTTAATCAAGTAGATGTATTTTTTAATCAGAAACCTGTCTCACCACCAAATAATGCTCAGGCGTACCGTGCATATATAGAGACACTATTTAATTATTGAGAAGAAGCTAAAAAATAACTACAACATTATGGTACGATGATACTGCTGGGCATGTGAATGACCCTCTTACAGAACCTACTACCATGAATCCACTTATGTCAAACTAGCATCCCCGTAACGGCTTCGCCTGTACTAATAGTGCATGGAACTCACAAGTAAGTAATATCTATTATTTGACTTGGAGACTTTAAATTTTAAATTATAATAAAATATATATGTGTTATGGTTTAAATAAGAAAGGATTTTACCTCTTTTGGGTAACCATAAATCCATAAATTGATATTTAGGCATCCATAAATTTATATTTCATAGGCAACCTTTGGGGATAAAAATCAAATTCATAACTTTCGATATTCTGAAGATATCGATACAAACGTAGAAACACGTTTACCTCCTTTTCATCCTCTTAGAGGTGGATGGGGGTAAAATCAGTCCTTATCTCACCCCTACACCATAAGAGATATATACCACAAAAATGTCAAGTCTATAGACCCTAGAGTGAGTGAGTGAGTGAGCCAGTGAGTAGGTGTATCGGACATCTACCTTTATAGCTATAGATTGATTTATAAATATCTATTTTGCTTCTTAATTATATTTAGTTGAATATTAACCTGAAGAAATTTATACTTTTTCAAAAAATTCGCGCATGAATCTACTTAATCTTTTGTCTTCAATAAAATCTTGTTTCGTTGGATAAATTAAACAAATATAGTATAAAAATATTAGAACACATTTGACCCTTCTTCACTCCTTAGAGCTGGAATTTCGGCAAACCCAGAAATTGGTTGTTACATAATCGTATTTCTGATATTTTGCCGCAAGAATCAATTTAAAATCTTATTTCCTAGAAGAAATACAGTAAAAAAACACAAAAAACACACTTTACCCCTTTTCACCCCGCATGGGTGGAATTTTAAAAAATCCAGAAATTTGTTGTTACGTAATCATATTTCTAATATTTTGACGCAAGAATCCACTTAAAATCTTATTTTCTTGCAGAAATACAGTGGAATTTCAAAAAACCCTTTCTTAGTGAGCACCTATCATTCAGTAGGAAAATACCCACAAATTTTCAAGGTGATCGGTCCAGTGGTTTTAGCTGAGAGTTGATGAATCAGTCAGTCAGTCAGTTAGGTTATGTTCTTATATGTATATAGAAGATATTTCCACACTCATCGTAAAATACTCAAAAAACCAACGCAAACTATCGAAAATAATGCAGGAACACAGTATTACTCACGATTGGCTAGGGCTCTCAGACTCCTAATGCGTTCTTAAGGCTCTATCGCCCTTATATATACTCTAGACTCGATTGTTTCACTTACGGGTAAGCCTCAGCATAGTCATCTAGCGGCACTTTATCGGTACTATATACTTCATTATGTATGTGAGACATGTATGAATCTACTTTGATTGGAGAACATAGTAAAAGAAAAAAAAACACATCTTAATCCTTTCCGCCCCCGAGGGTGGAATTTCATAAAACCCAGAAATCGTTCTCGATATAATCTCATTCTATATGTTATGCCGCAAAAACCGTCTCAAAATCTTTTTTCACTGAAGAAATATAGTAAAAAAACTAAAAATCACATATTAACCCTTTCCACCCCCTGGGGTGAAATTTAAAAAAACCGTTCCTTAGTGAGCACCTACTATGTGGGTGGAACGTACCCACAAATTTTCAAGCCGATGCGTCCAGTGGTTTTCCCAGTCGGTCAGGACAAGTTCTTTTATGTATGTCATTGTATTGTATTAAAGGTGGAAAAGTCTGTGATCTAACTGGACACCTCCACTGCGATGTAAATAATCAGGAAAAGTTTCTGCTTAATGGTGTAGAAATCAGACTTCGACTCATACATTAAAAAGATGCATTCTGCTTAATTGACTACGAGGAAGAAAATGTAAAAGTAAGAATCAGGATGCGTCTTTAAAAGTACCCAGAGCTAAAATAAACCCATGAATCTTACTAGCACACTTTAAAGCTTTGTCTAAAGGGACAGCAAAAATATCCATTAACTCGTGTAGAAGTAAAATCTTTTACATTACACACAGGTATAACTGGAGAGACTCTCGATAATATTATCCTTGGTCAAATACCCAAATTTATAATAATTGGTAAGGTATCAAATAAAGCCTTTAATGGTAATAAAAAAGAGAACCCGTTTAACTTTCAACATTTATCTTATTTAGTTCTAAATGTCGATGGATTACAAATTCCTGACAAAGCTATCAAACCAAATTATCCAAACACATATATAGATGCTTTTCACTCATTATTTAGCGAAACATTTTATGGTAATTTTATGGTAATTGTTTATATGTATTTGACCTGACATCGGATCTCTCAGCAAATGGCAACACACACTGGAATTTGGTAAAAACTGGAGCAGTTCGTTTAAAATGACGTTTTGAGAATATATTACAAGAATCTATAAATTGCATTGTTTATGCAGAGCATTATAATAGTCTAGAACTTTATTCGTCACGTCAAGTCATCGTCAATTTTAGCGGCTAATTACTGAGAAATCTTATCTGATTTACAAAAATTCCTGAAATACGTAATATATAAATAATCTCATTGGTGATTCTCTAGTGAAAGTTACCATAGTCATAATATTGTATTTATATTGGTCAGCGCTTACGTGAAATTCAGTTAGACAACCGCGGTATTCCAAACCCTTAACATCTAGCTACACTGGGAACATGGACTACATCATTGACATTCAAAGTTCTCGTGTCAGTTACGATAAGTTCACAATAAAAATACAAGTACATAATAATTGGATTATTAGCAACTGCCACGGAATCGAATGGTTTGAAGGGGACGTACCACATCGACAACTTCATGCAAATCTACGTGAATTATCACGAACAGCACATCACATTTTTGTACACGGAGCACAAAAATCTACACTTATGTAGAGTATAACGACTCCCTACGTTGATAATTTAGAAGATTATAACTGCCCGTCTACTTATAACCTACCCAAATGTGATACTTCTACATATATACAACAAAATTAACACTCTGCAGATTCGGGATGCTCTTCGTTTATTAAGAATACCTTCGCCGGGTGTATTTTCTGCCGACAGTACACCCAAAGCATTGACACGACCGACGTGGTGTGTAATTAATACAGATGTACAAACTCAACCCGGATCTCATTGGATTGCTATATACATTGATCGTCGTGGAAGAGGTATTTTTTTCCTACCAATAGAACACTAAACAATTGCAAAGTATAAATTCTAAAGTATGCGGCCATTTTTGCATAATGTTCTTAGTCTATATGAAACCTGGTTATACACTTGTAACAAAATAATTAAATTTAATTTTTTTTTGTAAAGCTTTTCTGAAATAAATATCTTTATCTCAAAGTAATGTGGCGCTCTGTTTTTCTAGAAATTGAATTGCTTAAAAACAAAGTCGTAAAAATGATAAAAATCACGCAATTCAATTTCCAGAAAACCAGAGCGGACACTACTTTTCTCGCCATGGGAAAATCTTAATAGACGCGATAAGCGGCGATGCGTATACAGCATCAGCCGAAACGTTCCCCATCGATGTTTTAGAGAATATATAAGCTAAGAGTGGCCCATGCAGTTCAGTTCAGTTGTATTCCGACTCACATATTGTGCGAAAGCTCTCGCGATTATAGAATTTATATCTTATAAAGTACATTGTATGCCATTACGAGGCAAAATATAAAATCAAGCTAATAAAATAAAACTCTTCTTTATAAAACATAATATATATCTCAATATATAAAACCTTACAAAATTTCTGTAATAAACAAGTTAAATTAATTATCAGCGATCCAGTACATCGCAGCTTCAAGGTAAGAAAAATACTTTATACGATATTCATGTTTTCCGCCAGAGCACAGCTCTAGCAGTCCAAAAACCTTTTGCCCTTTCCCTTTTTATTTTTTTGCCGCCACGCTAAAATAAAACTTGTCCGTGCAGCCGCTCGGCACGAGACAAATAGATTAGTGTTCAATTATAGTTTATTAAATTAAATTATAATTGAATACAGATCGTCACAGCTAAATAACTGGTGACAGCTAGCTGGGATCTGTGAAAACGCGGAAAATACATTAAAAAAAAGAATTGTATAAGATTTTTCTTTAAAGAAATACAAAATTCTCTTTCACTTTTACAATATAAAATCATTTTCTTATTCAACTTTAAGTAAAATCAAAAAGGAAAAAGCAATTTTCAAGTGAATCTAATTCTATCCTTAATGCATGAAAAGTATGTACTTTTGTAGTTTGTGATCTGGTAGTTAGTCTGACAATATAAATACATAATACTCAATCTACATTTTTTATACTTAATACCCATAACAAATACTTCAAATACTATATATTTATATACATATATATTTATATATATATATGCATATACCCTATTTTTATACTATTTTTCCTCATATATATATATATATATATATATATATATATATATATATATATATATATATATATATATATATATATATATATATATATATATATATATATATATATATATATATATATATATATATATATATACTTAACACCACTACACAATTCAAAACTTACACATAATTAACTAATTGTAAAACATTATATTATAGAAGAAACTCTTACTATTTAAACTATTATATACATACATTTTATATACATATATCATATATATACTGATTTTACTCAGCTTAGAACATTATTTTACAAAACTTTGTTTTACAATTTTCACAACATATATTCCCCATTTTTTTAACATACGCAAGAATTCTTTTGCGAATAAAAACACACTACTTATACATACTATAATACACTTATGATTGTACACATTACATAATATACTTGTTATGAATTATCATTTTTAGAAATAAATATAAATATTTATACAATCAGCACTTTTCATTAAATATTAACATAATTTTAAACATATTGTCAGTTGAGATAGTTAAATAATATTAAAAGTTCAAAAGTCTTTTTCATATAGCTTAGACACAAAATATTATTTCTATTTTAATACTTTACACATACTTTTATAAAATACCTATTCATATTAACACGTAAAAAGCTTACACAGACAAATCTATTTTTTTTACATATCAAAATCATAAATTTAAAAAAAAAATTTTTTTTTATATATTCAATTTAAATAAAATCACACACATTTTTATCAAACTATACAAGTTACATAATATTACAAATAACCTTATAAATAAATTCTTTACTTTATACACTAGTTTACATAATACCTACACATAAAATATAATGTAAGCACTTTCAATTATTTTAACACAAGTTTTAAGATATAATAACTTTTACGTACACAGTTTATGCTTCTTTCAAGTACACATATGTTATAACTTCGCAGGGATCTACAAGTTCCCTTGAACCTTTTAAATCACTTTTAGCCCTATAAAATTCCACTTAAGTTAAATAACACTAACAGTCTTTGAAAGTACTGTCTGTACACTTCTATACAAATATACACACTTAAAACCGCTTTACAGTTTCAAAACTAATAAATATCCCCAATACTGAAATATTCTCTTACATATTTTAATTATAATTACAATTTAAAAATAAGAAGAAAAAAAAACACACTTTTTCTGACCATTATTTACTCCACCTATAAACAAATTAACCTTATTTCACACAAAGTAATATCCTTATTTGAAGTAAATATTATACCTATTTTCTATTATTAAAAAAGGCAACTTATCTAATACTGTTGATTAAAATATCCAGGCAATCCACCTTTTGGCTCCAAAAGAAAATACTACGTCCACCACTCGTCCTTTTATTATAAACAAAATACAACTATCTCGTTGAAAACATAAGCACTAAACTGCAGCGCAGCAGCCCGCAGCCTGCAAACCTCTCTCCCCCCCTTTTTTAGCAGACCACGCACAGCTGGCTACAATATAGGCCGCATTTTGGGTGAAACGTCTCGCTCGATTAGACGCGCTGAACACTGAGGAACGAGAATAGAACCTTAAGTGTGAATATATGCGCATGGAACAAACTTGCGTATACAACAAGTCTTATGTGTTCCTTAGGTTTTACGTACATATAATATATTAGCATATTAATGTATATTAATATATTAGCATATTAATGTATATTAATATATTAGCATATTAATGATTGCCCTTTTTAATACAATTACCAATATTATTATATACCATTAATATTATACTAAGTTATTATATAATATTAACATTATATTATTTAATGTAGCATATAAACTTTTACTTTAACTATTTAGCTTGAATAAAATTACAAATCGAATTATAAATAAAACTTATCAGAATATTATCTTAGCTCTACGTTACTTTTACGCTTAATATTTAAAATAAGGCTATTAATACTTTGATTTTTAGATTAAACTTTTCTCCTTATTAGTTATTACAGTTAATCAAAAGAACTTTGTCTTTATTATTTTTAACTACCTTACTTAAGCTAAATTACTACTATCACTTTTACATAAAATATAAAAATCCTTGACAAAGACATACAACGCAGGCAGCGTCCTGTTTATAGGCCGCATTTTACGGGTATAATTAATCAAATAAAACATTTTTATTGTTTTAAATTTTTAGTAAAGGTAATATTCGTATAAATAAATTATATTATTTTTCTTTCCTTATAAACAACACGTTATTTCCAATAACCTTTCCTTCCCAATAACCGTGGTTACCCATAGGTAAGTGTTGTTACTAAGTTGAGTTAAGAGTAGCCCACACTTAACCAGTGTTGTGGCTCCACTTTTCCGACACGGATTGCGAACACTCAGCGGGCCTCTTGACTATTCAGACGCGTCCGCTGAGACCCTTCCCTCTGTCGGCTCGACAAGGTGCAAAGACTGCCGAACGTAAGGATATAAGGACCCAGCGGACCTAATCCTTACGACCCGCGTTCGGAACGGGGAAGCTGCCCTCGGCGCGCAGTTGGACCGCCCGAACCAGACTATCCAAGTCGGACTAAAGCTCGTATATAGACGAGTACACCTGACCGACTTATCCTTCTATAATTCCTATTCCTTGTTATTGAATAACGTGTTGCAAAAAAAAAAAAGAAAAAAAGAGAGGAAAAATATAATAAAAGGGTGAGAAACCCAGTTTAATGAATAATACTTCCGATAACAAAATAACTAAAAATAAAATTAGCAAATCAAATAAGCGTAAAATTAGAAGGCTAAAAACAAAGGAGTTAATTAAACAACGATTAGAAAATTTAAAAAATTCGAATCCTAAAGTAGAAAACCTTAATGTAGCAGAGGAAAGAGCACTCGCTGAAAAACGTAAGAGAATATGTACGGCTATAGCGAGTAAACTAAAATGTCTGCCCGAAGAAGTTTATAATAAACCATATTTTCAATCTCGTTTACAAGAATCCCGTGCCGCCGTACACATAGAAAATTTACAAGTTGTCAGTCCAGTTACCCATGTACCACACGTAGTATTTCCGGAACCAGAAACACCACCAGAAGCACTTAGAGAGTTAGCACGGCCACGAGAATTGAGATACACAATACCGTGGTTCACCCAAAATAAAATCGACGCCCTAAATATAAAACTTAACGTAACATTTCTTGACACGGACTTGCCGAAATTCGAGGAAAGCGAGACAGAACTACCGCAACTGGAAGAGGTTGCGATTGAAAGGGCCCAGTCGGTTGAGCCAACCCCAATCGACGAGGATGATATACAAATCATTTACGAACAGCCATAAATAACGCTCAGAACGACGAAGACGAGATAATTATACCACGCGAATAAAAACATCCAACTTTCCCTATAATATTCTTTATTATCTACCTTACGACATATAATACTTTATGTATGCCCATAACTATTTTATTTAATAATATCATATGCGTATCTAGTAAATTACTATTACCAACTTCAAATACCTAACTATCGCAATTGACTTACTATATTAACCATATGATTCCCGATATTTTTAACTCTCCTTTCCACGAAGTTTCAAGACTCGAATTCACCGAATTACGCCAACATATCGACTCTTTAAGCGAAAACGACCATGATAGGTGGACCTACTGCAACGTTCTAGAAGGGCGAATTGCTACCCTAACGCACACCCAATTATTATTGAAGAAGGTAATAATTGAACCAGTTAACCACCAAGTAGAGATATTTAGAGAGTTGAGAGCCCATCAAATATACTTAGACGCATCAATAATCGAAGACTTAAGCGAAGCCTTCGAACGATTGACATTAGGGGAACGTTGAAAATTTTTGCACACATTTATCGTATTATTTCAAGAAAATATTGACCTATAAAATTGAGTATAAAAATATATATTATAAAAAAATATCATATTTTTCTTACAAATATTTAACACTTTATCTTAAACTTTAAGATTACAAATTTTATAATAGCACGCATTCTTTTAGATAAATATTTTAAACATAGAAGATCTTTACCTGTAAGGTACTAATAAAATATAAAGCTATAAGTTATATCTTTGCTCCAACTTGTATACCATCATTATACTACAAAGCATTGAATGCATGAGTTTTATTCTGATTTTTATTTTGTTTTGTTTTACCTTTCTATTTTTAATAATTAAATTATTTTTAAATAAATATAAAAATAGGGCTTTGATAATTTATCAAGGAAATTACGAATAAACTAGTCTCCGTTAATTCAAAAATAAAATAAACAATTCAAAATTCGAATTTGATTGATATTTTACACTTGGATACTTTTATTTTATTTATATTTTTTATTTTATTTTATTATATTTATACTTGTATTAATATTTATATCTTATTACTATACTTAAACTTTACGTGATAATAATTATTATCTTAATATAATTAATTAAAAGGTATAGTTAAATAATCAGCTACTATATTGATTATTTTTAAGGAGATTTTCTAACTGGCAATTATTTTGACACAATCGATCCGCTAAAAAAAATTTTTTTTATTTTTTTTTTGGGAAACTTACGTTTTTCCGCAAGCTTTCATCGATAGCGCAAGTCCTAACGGCTGTCCTTTCGATAACATTTTTTTTTTATTATAGTTTTTTTTTTGCTTGCATCGATTACAGATAGCGAGTTCCTCGGAACTTGGTTGTCTTGCTAACAATTCGACGCGCCCACCAGCTGTTCCCTATTGATTGCAAGGCAAGTGCCAAAATAAATGACTAGAGCAAGAATCTCCAAAGAAAAACGCGCTTTAAGGAAAATAGATATACTATTGAATATACCTCTTTATAAAAGAAGAGATTTTCATCGAAGAGTAAAGGCAATCAGTGATAAAGAAATCAAAGAGATTATATTTTGTAAAACCGAAATAAAAGAAACTGATTCAACAACGTAAACTTGTGCATAAGAATTGAAATCATTATCTTGACTATCAAGTCCAAAAGAATTTAATTATCATTAAAATCTATGTGTACCTTCATATTCATACTATTAAGTATCTTTTTAGCATTCTTAATCTTCGTTAAAATCTATTTACATTATCAACTTAACGGTTTATAGAAAAAGTTACGCTTTAATAATCAACATTAATCGAAACTCGTTTATTATTTACAACATTAGGATGGGAAAATTGAATTAACTAAATTTAGTAAGAATGGTCATGCAATCATCGCTTGATATTTAAAAATACCGAGACGTTATACATACGACCACTACCTTTAAAAATAATTACGAAATACTTATTATATACGAATATCATTTCTAATACACTTTAGTTACAGCCAAAAACTACCCATGTTAATAAGAAACGCCATAACAAACGAAGTCCTAGCTTTAATCACCTTCTGTACGATCAACACAACCGTACGCGAAAACATACGCGCCCTTCGCATACGTATTCTTGCTCCTAATACAAGATTAACCATACTAGTGCGCAAAAACAATATTACGCAT
Organism: Gastracanthus pulcherrimus; assembly: GCA_949152435.1. Lineage (NCBI taxonomy): Eukaryota > Metazoa > Arthropoda > Insecta > Hymenoptera > Pteromalidae > Gastracanthus > Gastracanthus pulcherrimus. The sequence goes on from OX424576.1 coordinate 95,519,671, forward strand.
AACAACGCGCAAAACCCAGAAAACGAGTCATTTCTATACACATTAGACAAAGTAGATAATAAATTAAACATAGAGCAGGAGGAAGAGATCTTCCAAATTATACGCGATAGTTTAAACTAATTTTATAATCCAAGTAATTTTACTCGATTTTACATTTAAACATATAGTTATTATTCCAATTAATATAACCAAAAATTTTGTTGTAGTTACTAAATTAACCTTCGTGTTGATCTAAAAATCTTCTTGCTTTAATATAAAAAAAAAAAAAAAAAAAGAGAAACTTCTCATTATTTTATTGTACAAATAGCGAACTACCGCAAAATGGAAAATCAGAATGCCATTGCCAACCTCACGCATCATCAGACTATTACTGATGCGTTGCTTAGCACTATGGGAGAATGTATGGCAGTACAACAATCATTGCTACACATACCTAATTACGATGGCAAGAACATGCCTCTAAAAACGTTTATCCAAGACGTCGAAAATGGACTTAGCATATGTCCAGCAGGCATAAGAAATGCCTTTTTCAAAGGAGTTATCGCAAAACTCCGCGACACCGCCCGCGACGCTGTAGGAGATACAGCTATAAACACAACCGATAACCTTAAAGATGCCCTTAAGGTATACTTTGCCCCCAAAAAGAACTACTCTCACTATTGCGCCGAACTACAAGCAATTAGAATGAGAAGAGGTGAAACTGTAATGGAGTATTACAGTCGCATAAAAAAAATTATGGAAGGCGCTCAAGCTTCCCTAAACGAAAAATTCACGGAAGAAGAAGTTCCCCACATGACGACAATGCTAGAAGGCATAGCACTAGAGTCTTTCAAACGAGGACTCTCAGACGACCTTTTGTATGCTGTAAGCGTACAAGAACCAGGAACTCTGGCTAATGCACTTCAAATAGCCCAAAGAATTGAGAGAGATATATTCAGCTCGAATGATAGAAAAGGTCTCATAAATACAGCAATGATGAACTCACCTGAACGTCATGTTCAATTCAAAGAGGATCAAACCTATAATAGGACACCTTGGAGAAGTCAATCTCCAGCAGATAGATATGGAGATAACCAAAACCAAACACCAAATCCTAGATATGCATATGATCAAAGAAATAAAGTTATTCCTCACAATTCAAGGTTTAGACCCAACTATCAAAACCGAAGTCCATCACTCTATGATGAACGAAAATATCAAGACAAGAGATACGATGATCGTCGCGAAAACATACCAATCCAAAGGCAACGTTCTCCAACACCTACAAGGTACCCTCCACAGGTTCCACAACAGTATATGCAACCTGCACCATATGCATACCCACCTCAACCATTCATCTATACACCACCGTATATGCCTCCGTACTATTATCCACCTCAACAACAACCAATGGTTCAAAGGAAATCTGAGGAGAATTTAAACTCCTTGGCAGCCCGTCGAACGGACGCTTCGACGAGCGAACAGCTGTCCCAGCGTCCACCAGTCGTCAAATTTATATCGGCAGAGGAATTCCAGAAGGATCCCCTGGACGAGCCACCGCACCGCTAGTAATCTTGAACGCCCCGGAACTAAAACAACCTACACAATTTTTAATTGACACCGGAGCCGAGATAAACTTAATACATGTAAATGCATTGAAACCTAGAACTATTATAGCTGGACATGAAGCCATGACGATAACTGGCATTACAAAAGATAGTTTAAATACCGCTGGATCAACGGAAATTACATTTTTCGACCAACCTATAAAATTTCAAGTTTTAACAACAGACCTTCCTATTCCTGTATTGGGAATATTAGGGGTAGACTTTTTAAAAAACGAATCAGCAAAAGTCTCATTTCACCATAACGCTTTGATTACATCTTCTAGACCAATAAAGCTTATTCGATTCACAAATTTCGAATACAGGAAACCCAAACCTACTAAATATATATTACAGGCTAGAACTAGAACCAAAATAAAAATAAATTTGTATCCTACAGATTTAAAGACCGGATACATACCACGACTCGAGACTCCAGAAAAGATCTTTGTCGGTGAAGCTGTAGTAGCCAATAACAATCAAGAGTGCTATATAATGGCAATCAACGCTTATGATGCAGATGCCGAAATCGAAATTCCACCTCAAGAACTACACCCCTACGACTTAGAAGAATCAGAAGATTTTTTCCAGACCGATGACAGTGATCAGGAAACACTAGCACAAGAGGATAGACTTCAACGAATCGTGGAACTTCTACGTTTAGAGGAACTGAACCAGGAAGAAAAGGACCATGTAATAGGTATAATCATGGATTACCCACTACTATTCCACCTGCCTGGAGATAAACTACCAGCAACTGATGTTTTGGAACATACTATTCCCACAACGGATGATATACCCGTATTTGTTAAACAATACAGATATCCACCTGCACACAAAGATGAGATACAAAAGCAAGTAAATAAACTACTTAAAGATGGTATTATCGAAAACTCCACCTCTCCTTACAGTAGTCCTTTATAGATCGTCCCTAAAAAGGCTGATTCTAAGGGAAATAAAAGATGGAGGCACCGGTCATTTTGAATATAATAGAATGTTATTTGGTCTAAAAAATGCTCCTGCAACATTTCAACGATTAATGAACAGAGTATTACTGGGACTTCAAGATGAAGAACTTTTTGTATACCTAGATGACGTAATAATATATGCATCATCTCCGGAAGAACACGGCAAAAAGGTAAGACGATTATTCAACCGATTATTAAAAGCAAAACTTTCTCTTCAACTTGATAAATGTGAATTTCTTGCTAAAGAAGTCCAATACTTGGGATACATCATCAGCAAAGAAGGTGTAAGACCCGATCCAAAAAAGACAGAAGCAGTCAGAAATTTCCCAGTACCTAAAAATCAAAAAAATATCCGCCAATTCTTAGGCCTTTATAGAAGATTTATTGAAGGATTTTCAAAGAGAGCAAAACCAATGTCTGATCTTTTAAAGAAAACGGTAGCATTTGAATGGAAAGACGAACACAAAAAAAGTTTTGAAGATCTGAAGGAAGCATTATGCAATGCACCTGTTCTACAGTATCCTGATTTCAACAATCCTTTCATCCTTACCACAGATGCATCAGACTACGCCGTCGGCGCAGTTTTAAGCCAAGGTAAGATCGGTGAAGACCGACCCATAGCCTATATGTCTCATATAATGAAACCAGCAGAAAAGAATTATACTACAACAGAAAAGGAATGCCTAGCGGTCATATATGCCGTATTACACTTCCGCCCATACTTATATGGACGAGAGTTCAACTTAGTTAGTGACCACGAACCATTAAAATGGATAGATTCTGTAAAACCACCTGTACAAAGGCTCATAAGATGGCGAACTCGTTTACGTGAGTATGAATATAAATTTCTATATAAACCTGGAAGATAAAACGTAAATGCTGACGCGCTATCAAGGAACCCTGTGCAACCAAATGCTGTTGCTCTACCCACATCCTCTTCCGCACGTATAAATAACACAACAAAACATACAGCTCCTAAAAGAGGTAGACCAATTGGTTCTAAGACCAAACCGCTAACACATATAGGATCTGACTCTGATGCGGCCGGCGCAACCATAGCTGAGAGAATTCTTGCACGTAGACAAAAAGTCACTGACCCTAGTAAAGGAGCAATATAAAAAAGACCAGCTCCTATAATAAAGGAAATGATAGCTAAATCCAAAACAATAAAACCAGCTCTTTCCACTCATAACGCCCCTAAACCTATTAGACCTTCCGATCTAAAGAAAAGAGTTACCTTTTCCGAAGAAGAGTCAACCGACACGAATGCACCGCCACCCGTACCAAGGAAAAGACTCAGTGGTTTTCCTAGTCTCATTTCAAAAGGGCCTCCAACCAGAGAAACCCTACCCTCATCAGAAGATGAACGAGCTAACGAAAACCACCCACCTGCCCAGAATACCAAAAACATTAAAGAAATTAGACCACCGAATATATCCTCATCCGAAGAAATAGGTTCATTAGACGAGTATTGGTGGGACCATACTCATCAAGGGCCTCGTAACCAATTACTACACAGACCAATTGCTCGATCAACACCAGTAGACGATGACTTATTAATAGATGACTCTAGCGACACGGAACAAGCACACGAACCTGAACGACTCTCACGAAATAGACTACCTGCTGTTATAGAAGAAACAGATGAATCATCCACAGAAACTGATGAAGAAATAATTGAAAACCCTATGAAAGCTTCTAGTACGATACCACCTGGAATTTGTTATCCCGAATTTAGGAAACAACCAAACAGCAAACTAAAAATAAAATTAATAAATCAGGCCATTACCCACAAAAAGGATAATATTTTACACTTTAGTTCTGCTGATTGCGAATTCGCAACTCCCATTTCCAAATTATTACTAGATTTAGGAAAAATCGATAAAAATAGTTTGAAAAACAGTAAACCGAAGATAGGACAAGTAATTATAACTCCTAAGACTAACACGTACGTTTTAACTGCAATTTTAACAAACAAACACTTTGAAACATTTTCTACCCACGATTTAAAAAACATTTTAAACACATTAGCTGACGTACTTGTAGAATACAACATAAAATCTATTAGACTATCCAAACACAACGACATGACCGACAAAATAACGTTTTCAACATTCTTAGACATTCTTAATGAATCTTTAAGCAAATGTGATTGCACATTATATCTTTGTTACGGAACTACAACAATACCACCCGAAGATATACGAAATGACATAATAAAAGAAAACCATGACAGTCTGATAGGAGGACACAGAGGTATAAATAAAACCTACAGACGCATCCGTGAAAAATTTTACTGGACCGGTATAAAATCTGACATAACCGAATATATCTGTACGAAACTGTACGAAATGCCAAGAATTTAAATTAGTTCGAATAAAAAATAGAGAACCTATGATAATCACAGACACACCTATCGAACCCTTCGATAAAATTTCCATCGATACAGTAGGACCACTTCCATTAACTTCCGACGGAAATAAGCACATTCTTACAGTCCAGGATAACTTAACAAAATACTGCATCGCTATTGCCATACCTGACATAAAGGCAGAAACAATAGCCGACGCATTAGCAAGACACGTAATAACCTTATACGGATCCCCTCGTATAATTTTATCAGACAAAGCACCATTGGAAAAAAAGCCTTGATTGGAAAAGTAATGCAACAACTTACTAAAATATTCAAAATAAATCAAGTTTCAACTTCTGGCTATCATCCTCAATCCAACGGCAGTCTAGAACGAAGCCACCTCGTACTTGTAGAATACATTCGACAATATATTGACAAATACGAAGATTGGGACAAAATATTACCATTTGCTATCTTCTCATATGACACTAGTATACATGAATCAACAAATTTTACTCCATTTGAATTAATCTTTGGAAAACCAGCACGAACGCCATCTGCTTTTCCAACAGACAAAACAGAAACATACACATCATATATGACTGACTTAGTTAGTAGACTAAATGACATTAGGAAATTCTCAAGTGAATCCTTAGTCAACTCAAAATACAAGTCCAAACACTATTACGACAGAAAAGTTAAAACCCACACTTATTCGCCAAACGATATGGTATATATATTAAAAGAACCCCGTATAAACAAATTAGACAAAATGTACAAGGGACCATATAAGATTATAGAAATACTTGAACAACACAATGTCGTTCTTGAAGACGAGAACGGAAAACGGGTTTTAAAACACATAGATAAAATCAAACCAGCTTATCACCAATAGAAACAATTTTGTTTCAGATGAAGTGGCAGCTGACAATATTGATCTTTGCCGTAACACATAGCAACGCAATGAAACGATTTTCTATTCAGGAAATTAATGAAAACCCTGGGATCTACTACGAACGCCTTGAAGATATTAGATACTCTCAAGCGGATTGGAAGATCATAGTCTTTCTAGACATTACCCCGTAGCAGTTCAACTCTACATACCTGAATCACACAGTCCAAACAATAAGGTATTCCTGTTACCATCATCCATTTTTCTGTACTGCTCTCACAAAACGTCTGAACTATATAGAAAATAAAATTACAAGAGTTAATGAAATATATAACAATCTTATCGGTTCCATGGAAGAGGTTGAACCAATAGACCCCACGGAAACACGTACACCTACAATAATAAAAAGACGAAGTGCACCCTTCGGATTCGTAGGGAGTATCAGTAAAAGCCTTTTCGGTACCCTATCCGAAAATGACGGAGAACATATCACGGAACAGATCAATCTACTATTTAAGGGACAAACCAAATTAGCCAGAATAGCAAAGGAAGATACTCATATATTAAAACACAAAATAACTTCTATAGAACAAGAACTGAGTTCTTCAAGGAGAATAATAAATGACACTCTACATACCTTGAGAGAAACCACACAAAAAATTGATGATCTTCAAGACATATGGCAAAGATATAATTTTACGAGAGAATACGACCAAATCACAAACGAAATAGAATCAGCCCTTAATATGTATAAAGAAACATTTCAAATCATTCTAGATGCTATACGTGCAGCCAGAATAGGACATTTACATCCAGCTCTTATATCCACCGACAAATTACAACTAATAATCAGACAAATAGTCGACCTCCACCCCGAATACGAATTCCCCATTCCCATTGCTCATGCCAGAACCGATAAACTTATAGAAATAGCACCTGTAAAATTAGGTTTTAGGAAAGATAAATTTTTAGTAGAAATATCCATACCTATGTTAAATAAATTCGCCACCGAACTATACAAAATGCATTCCATACCCATTGCACAGATACACGAAAACTACACGTATCAGCATTTATCATACCCCAAGCACCATATATATCACTTAGTCATGACAAAAGAGCCTACAGTTTTCTATCAGAACAAAGCCTTACAAAATGCAAACATACATACAACTACAGAATATGTACACATGACCAACCCATACACGAAGCCGACGGAGACATGGCATGTGAGTATTTGCTCCTAAATCAACCAAGTGACGAAAATTTAAAAAAATGCAGTATAAGTTACTTACCAAACCTCATACATCACTGGATACACCTCGATTCCATTGACGCATGGCTGTACTCTCTGCCCAAACCCACCATCAGTACAAATTCTATGCCCCGGAGAACAACATGAACTTACCCGACTAAAAGGAGTCGGGATATTAAAAATACAACCTCGATGTACAGCTCGACAGGATCACACAACACTAGTAGGAATGAAAAATCTCAGTTCAAATATACAATTTCTCTATCTACCCAAAATAGCACTTAATATCACAAAAATCGATCAACATATTTATCATAAACTAAAAACCATAAATACCTCTATCTATTTTCCCACTCTCACTCCCAAATATTTTGCTACTAAACAAGAACCTCGACTAACACTTGAAAACATCCAAGATAAATACGACTCCTTTATAGTCGAACAGGATGATAAAACCCTGCATACGTATTTATCTTATGGATCGTATGGATCCAATGTTTTTATAATAATTATAATAATAATCATCATACTAACGTTATGTACAAAATGTCCGACACAACACAAAGAAGAACCTGAGTTACCTCATACTCGTAGTCAAAGCTAAGTGTAGACATGTTTGTACATAATGTCCAACCATTGCTTCCTCAGCTTCAATGCCGCACTAACTAAACTAATAACATGCTTCTCACCCGCTTGCGACGGTCAATTTTTTTTTCTTGGTAACATATTTATTTTTTTGTTTTTACACAGGTTAAATAATGCACGCCATAGTAGTAGCTGTTATTCTGTCCCAAATCATCCCAACGACATACCAATACCAATTATCCTACTTTCCAAAGAATCCTAGTCTGTATTTTGAATTCCTCGGACGCCTACACGACTCCATCGACGAATTTACATTCATAACAGAAATGGATGTTAACTAAGTTAGCCACAATGAAACTGAGTTACACGCACAGATTGATCAAATACTACACGAATGTCCTGGCACTCCTACAGAATGTCAATTATATACAACGCGAGCCAAATACCTAGCAGAAAAGTTATCTACTACAACAGAACTTCGGAACAAACTGAACTATTCAAAGTTTAACACCACAAATAAGAAAAATAACCAAGTACCACAATTTCACAATTTCAAAATTACTTATAAACGGTATGACTCGCCAACAAAGGAAATTGGATACACTTAAAGGAAATACATGGATACACTACCTCACTACCATCACGCAAGCAAGAATAACACACATAATATAGGTATAAAAAAAAAAAAAAATAGAGAAAAAAAAAACACACAAAAATATATATATATATATATATATATATATATATATATATATATATATATATATATATATATATATATATATATATATATATATATATGTCTTATATAATCACTTTTTCTTCTCTTTTATTTTCAAAAAAAAAAGCGTGCGAGTATTATACGTACAAGGACAACTAGCAGACCGCTAGTCAGGTGCAACTTATGTAAAAGAAAAAAAAAACTTATGTAAATGAGAACTTTATTTTAGAAAGGCATTACTTAAATTCATTGAGGACAATGAACTCTCTAACAAGGGAGGTGTAACAAAATAATTAAATTTAATTTTTTTTGTAAAGCTTTTCTGAAATAAATATCTTTATCTCAAAGTAATGTGGCGCTCTGTTTTTCTAGAAATTGAATTGCTTAAAAACAAAGTCGTAAAAATGATAAAAATCACGCAATTCAATTTCCAGAAAACCAGAGCGGACACTACTTTTCTCGCCATGGGCCTAATCTTAATAGACGCGATAAGCGGCGATGCGTATACAGCATCAGCCGAAATGTTCCCCATCGATGTTTTAGAGAATATATAAGCTAAGAGTGGCCCATGCAGTTCAGTTCAGTTGTATTCCGACTCACATATTGTGCGAAAGCTCTCGCGATTATAGAATTTATATCTTATAAAGTACATTGTATGCCATTACGAGGCAAAATATAAAATCAAGCTAATAAAATAAAACTCTTCTTTATAAAACATAATATATATCTCAATATATAAAACCTTACAAAATTTCTGTAATAAACAAGTTAAATTAATTATCAGCGATCCAGTACATCGCAGCTTCAAGGTAAGAAAAATACTTTATACAATATTCATGTTTTCCGCCAGAGCACAGCTCTAGCAGTCCAAAAACCTTTTGCCCTTTCCCTTTTTATTTTTTTGCCGCCACGCTAAAATAAAACTTGTCCGTGCAGCCGCTCGGCACGAGACAAATAGATTAGTGTTCAATTATAGTTTATTAAATTAAATTATAATTGAATACAGATCGTCACACACTAGAAAAATGTAATGTTTTTACATTTAATTATATAAGAAATTATAAAATGGTTGAACGTTTCTACAAACGCATTTGTGGTATTTCTACTAAATATAATTATAAAAATAAATTTAAATATCATATAGGTAATGATCATGAAAAACGTTCAAAATATTGCGTTCAATAATGTAAAGCTAAATCTTGTTACTTGTAGATATTTTTGTATAAATATATTCATCCTATTATTAGAACTACGGAATAAATATTGTAAAATATTGCACAATTTCAAACAAATTTTTATGAATAAATATTCCTTAAAATTAATTTCTTCTTACTTTATTTTTCTTTTTCCCAAACATAATTCCTAATACCCCACCAAAACGTTGAATTTGAATTTATATTTATATATATATAAATATATATATAATATAATTTATAATATAAATATTATATATTATATAATATAATTTATAATATAAATATTATATATTATATAATATAATTTATAATATAAATATTATATATTATATAATAATATAATATATAATATAATTTATTATATTATACCAACACTTCTCTATACTAACGAATACAATACACATGCGATATACGTACAATGCAATACATCCAGTCAGTAAAGATGATGCTTAGGTTTGCTTCGCTGCGGCACCGAACCGCGCTACTCGCATGACTCGGACCCACAGCTCCGCGGCGCCGATAACACATTACACGCCTTCCCCTGCACTTTCGGCCAGGTCCTACATCCCCGCCACTACTGACCCACCAGGCGCCAGGCACCTCGACGTGCTAGTCAGTTTCTCTATAATGACTGAGCCGACTGTCACCCTCATATACTAATGATATAAGTATTATTTTAAACATGTTGAATTGTTCTATTTCATAATAATGAAGAAAAAGGAAGGAATAAAGAAAAGAATAAACAACGAAGTATTAAAGCAGTAATAATCAGAATTATTATATCTACCTGTTAGATAAAAAAGACTGGATTATTTTTGACATTTAAGAGCGGGTGAAGAGGGACCTAAGGTAGAATGTGAGGAGGGCATACAGACGCGGGGCGAGGCGGGGAAGGAGGGGCAAGTAGGAGTAAAAATAATATCAAAATAATGTATATTTTAAAACGTTATTATCTTATTTTCAGAAGGAGAATATGGAGTGCCAAATAAGGGGCGAAGAAGGGCGAGGGAGGGATGCGATGAGGGCGTAAAACTTATAAGATTTACAAATAACTATTATATATATATATATATATATATATATGGGTGATTCCACGTCAAGTGAGAAAGTGACAAATTTTGGATTTTGGATTTCTATCGGTTTTTCAAATATTGAGTTTCAGTTTTTCGGTTTTTTTAATACCTTAGAAATAATATCATCGACTTAGTGATACTGCCTTTGTGACATGTAAAATGCCACTGTTACGTCTAGATGATCGCCTAACATACACCCTCTCGCCGTCAAACTGTATGTATTTTACCATACTGAATCTACGTATCGACCTACGCTATATAACGAGTATCCCACCTTGTCTACCTCATACTCCATGATGACACACTCATCCACCCCAATATTTCCCGAATTCCCTTCCGCGACTCTGCTATACCTTTGTCGCCCCCTCCTCGAGTACGCATAATTAATTCCTAGTTTAGGCTAAGCATGCGACCCCCGCACGGTTATAAAAGGCATAGCTCCCAATGGCTCCTAGCCATATGCCCTTACCCTTTTGCCTTCAGCATATAGCCTTCTGCATTCGAACTTTGAGCCGTAAGCACGTACGCACCAGTTTGTTATTTGACTTCTCACTTGTAAAAGGGACACGCCCTTATACTTAACTTTGTACTTCTAATATAATAAATCTGCGCTATTATTCATATCTCCCGCTACCATCTCAAGTACGACAACGCCCGTAGCGCAGCGCAGCTCACCCAGCCCGACTACGAGGAACCAAGGCCTACACACACACACACACATACACACAACGTAAGCCCCAAAATACCTTGCTAAGCCTTTGTAATCCTATCGTAAACTCACACTTCCTATTTTCACTATTATTATACTAAATATCATCTTCGCTATCCTGCTTTTGCTAAGGTCTCGACTCCCAGGTAAATTACGCAAGTATTGACCAAAACCAGAGGCGAACGCGATTTAATTCCATATTAACTTCGCGCCATTTATTGCTTACGCGCGACGTAACACCACAAGAAAACATTGATGCAAAACATAAATAGCTGAAAGAGAAATAGAGTGTTAGGAAGGTTAGGTTAGGGTAGATAGAGGAAATATTATAAGGGAGCAATATTATTTATATTAACCAAGGAAAAACTGAACGGAATCACGCACGCACCGATACCACCGAACGCACGCTAAATAATCATTAATTATTTTAATTATTAATCGTGCACATCTTTTTCACGGGGGAGATCGACGGCACAACACACACACACAAACCTACCACCAGCACACATGCATGCACATTTAGCAGCACAGCAGCCGACTCAGCCAACAGTCAGCAGCCCAGGGAAAGCTGAGCAGCTCAGAAGGCAGCGCCGAGGAAGAAGAGGTCGAGTCTTTCTTTGTTTCTCTGTTCATAGGTAGATGCAGCAAGAAAGAGAGACAGAACGACAGAAGACTAGCGGACAGGAGCCGCGGGGCCGCAGCAACCTTAGTAGACGAATATACACTCACACACACATACACACTCGCGTACGCGGATAACCGAGAGCGCGACCGTAGCGCGAGGAGTTCGAGAGCGGCGTCGTCTGTAAGGACAACTCCGAGAAGACCATATGGCCTTAGCCAGCTGTCGAGCGCATGGAAGAGCCAAGCAGCGAGAGAGACAGGAAGCTAGTCGGCCAACGAAAGATGAATAGATAAGCGCCTAAAAGATAGAAAGACAGTCGCGCGGCGGGAGAAGGGAGCAAGGCGCATTGACAACGAACGCGCTCCGCTCTATCGGTTATTATACATGGTATTATCGAGTATAGGATATTTAAATTACGCGCGTCCCATGTGCGCATGACGGGAGATAAAACTAAAGCAGTAGTTAACCTCCGGTTACTACTTGAATAAAAATCGAGTTGCGGGTATACAGCAACAGGTGTGTTAGAAGGAGAGAGAAAATCGAGATAAGGAAAATAGAGGGAGCTAGGACTCGGAGAAGTCGGAGGAGCAGGTCGAGAGTTTCCGTCTTATTCATTACGAGTTCTCGCCGAGTACAGTCGCTTTTCCTGAGTAGCAGCATTCTTTCGAGGTTAACAGCACCGCGTGGAAAATTGTAGAAGCCGGTAGCCATTGAACTCGAGTCGAATTAGTTGAAATATCATTCAACTATATAATGCATACCATTTTCGCAAATAAATTTAAGCTAATAATATGTAACTAAGAAAATTTAAAAAATGTTTATTAAGTGTAATTATTCGAGTTAATTATTCAAAATAGTTTATTTAAATTCATTTTAACTGTAAACCAAAATTTTAACTCTATTAAACTATATTAAAACATCAAAAATATATTGATTAATTAAAAAATGCTATACCGTCTTCTTTTATTTTGAAACTATTTAACACGATAATTTTCTTTACAAATTATTGGAGTAAAAGCATATGTTCGTGATAAAAACAAGAGTATTTAAAACAAATTTTTTACGCACACCAATTAGATAAAATTTATTTTAAAGAATTCAAAAAAAATTTTCAACTATAAATAATCTTATGCCAAAGTATAGCATTTAAAAAGCAACTTAAAAAGTTTTCCATTCAAGTTAAATTTTTTTCAATTGTCAGTAATAAATTATGCAACACTCTAATTGTTGATTAAATTTTATTTATGAATATAGTAAATACATTCTACTATTAAAAATAATTTGTTTTCGTAATTTTGTTCGAGTATATGAACAACGGATTCATTTATTACAAAAATATCATAAAAATGAGAAAATGGTACAAATCAAAAACAAATCGAACAATCTTAAATCTTTTTATTTCAAATATTTATCAAAAAATAAAAATAGAGCTTTGAAGGGCCAAAAATTACTACATAATACTGAAGAAAAAAGCTATTAAAAATTAAAAAAAATAATGAATATCATCAAAATGAAAAGAACTTTATAAAAAAAAATGAATCGATAAATCTTAAAAATTCTTCTTCATTTTAAGTCTTCATCAAAAAACGTAAAAATTGATCTTAGAATGACCAAGAATTATCGCATAATACTCAAGAAAGTAGCTATTAAGAATCATTAAAAAAAATGAATAATATAACAATAAAAAAGTTATTAAGCCAAATCGAATCGATAAATCATAAAACAATTTCTTAATTTCAAATTTTCATCAAAAAATGTATAAATCGAACTTGAAAAATTTTTTGAAAAAGGAAATATAAAAAATGAAGAAACGTTATAAAACAAAAAAGGATTGGATGAATCTTGAAAATTCTTTTTGATTTAAATACTTGATTAAAAGACGAAAAAGATAAGCATTCATTAGTAAAAACTTACCCTGTAATACCCAAGAAATAAGTACTAAAAAAAATTTGAAAAAAATATAACCTCGAATATTTTGAAAAATAAACGTCCTCATGATCTGAGCAAATAACGTAGCCGAGAGATACTGTATGCGCTTTCAGTAATCACGCTTGAAAATTGCCGGGCGAAGGAAGCAGAGTGAAATCGGGAAAATAACAGAACACTTGAATAAACAATAACAATCACTAGGTTTATTCCTAACAGTTGAACAATAAATATAAGTAAAATCTTCGTTAAATACTAATGACTTGTGTCGTAATAATTAAAATGCGTGAGAAAAGGTCAAACGCGTCGCGCGTGCTGGAGAACGCGTGGTTTGATCAACTTTCTTCTCCGGCGGCTCTTGTACATCTAAATACGCAGAAATGCGGAAGAAAGTCGGAGAAAAGCCGCGAACCGTGGAAGAATACATGGCGTGATTTTGGGGGGCGTTAACCGAGGAACACCACAATTAATACGCGCGTTATAACTAGCCCGGCCCGAACATACCGCCCGTTACGAACTAATTGACAAATTTGATCGTAAAACGATAAGACAAGGAAAAAAGCTAGAGTACAAAAATTCGACCGTAACAATAAGTTTCAAAAACTATATATCTCACGAAAAGCAACTTATTGAAAAACAGTCTTAAAACTTTTATCTTATACAAACGTATCGTACGCGCAATTCATTAATAAATAGAATAAAATGAATATACATCAAAGAAATAAAAATGTGTAAACATTAACCGTGACTAATACAATAAAATAATACAATATTCAATTCGAAAATTTGACGGAAATACAAATTGAAAATCTAAAATCTTCACTCTTTAGTCTTCTCTGGTCATGAAGAGTCAGTGTGTAGGTCAGCCATTGAAAGGTCATGACCGCCCGCCATGATGAGACGCACCTGAGAGAGGTGAACCACAGCCTCCTGATTGGTGGGTAACAAGATTAACTTGTTGATGGGTCGCTTGTACTACGAAGAGGCTGACTTGATCGTGGCAACTCGAGCCAATCCGTCGGAGCCCAGATGCAGATGAGTTATCCTCGCCAAGGGCCACTTTGTTGGTGGCAACAATCCGTCCTTGAATAAGACGACGTCTCCCACCTTGAAGTCTCGATTGGGATGAAGCCATTTGCACCGTTGCTGAGCCTGGGAAAGAAACTTCCCATGCTATCTCCTCCAGAAGTGGTTCCGCATGGTTGTGACCAAATGCCATCTACAAGATGCAGAACAATTTTCATTATTTTCAATAAAAGTTTCAGCAGGTGAGATGAAAGGGGCCCCTATCAGAAAATGTCCAGGAGTCAAAGCAGCGACATCCTGTTCACTAGAGCTGGGCAGAGAGAGTGGGCGAGAGTTTATACAAGCTTCAATTATAGCCGCGACAGTGGAAAACTCTTCAAAAGTCAACTTTAACTCTCCTACAGTCTGTTTAAGATGACTCTTAAAGGATTTAACATTCGTCTCCCATAAGCCTCCAAAATTAGGTGCTAGAGGTGGAATAAAAGACTACTCCACACCGTCACGAGCAATAGCAGCAGCCACTTCCTGACTGATAGCAGATGTCTCTGCAAACAAAGCTCGAAATTCAGCCTTAGTCCCTTGGAAATTGGTACGGTTATCACTGAAGATAGATTTACACAGACCTCTACGTGCTACAAATCGACGGAAGGCAGCTAGAAAGGCTGTCGATGTGATGTCGGATACGACCTCGAGATAAACGGCTCGAACCACCATGCAAACAAAAATTGCGACATATCCTTTCTAGGACTTCTGACCTCTTCCTTCAGATGCTCTAATGAAAAATGGACCTGCAAAATCGACGCCTGTGAAAGTAAAAGGTCGAGCAGGTCTGGTCCTAACAGCAGGCAAGGGTCCTATCTGCTGCTCAAGCGTAGCTGCATTGAATCGAGCACATCTCACACACCTGCGAACAATACCTCGACAGACATTACGCCCTTGAACCAACCAAAATTGACGTGCGAGGTGACTCTGGACCACAGTAGGTCCACCATGCAGAGTAGTTAAGTGGGCCTGATGAATAAGCAATTTCGATATATGATGTTTTGCTAAGAGAATTATCGGATGTTTCTCATTCTCCGACTAATAAGCATTCTGTAATCTACCTCCCACTCTCAACAAACCTTCAGAGTCCAAAAAGGGTGATAAATGCCTAATCGAGCTGGAGGCTGACACAGATACAGCAGATTGCATAGCCTTAATCTCAGCACTAAACATCTCTCGCTGAACCAACAACAGTAATGACCTACGATCCTTGGCTATTTCTGACGCTGATAACCAGGTGACTCTTCTCTCAGACTTAGGAGACATATTGGAACACCAACGATAGACATAAACCAAGATACGAATGATCTTGTCGACCGAAGAAAAACGCCCTAACCACTCCGACCAATCGTCAGGTAAATGTGCCACAAATGCACTGACCTGATTTGACTTACGTGCCTCCAAATCCGTACTGAATTTCTCAGATGAAGACTCAGGCCACTCAGAACGTGGACGACGCAACCATTCCGGACCGTGCCACCAAAGTGCGGAGTCTTTCAAAACAGTCGGCGAAATACCTCGAGTCGCTAAATCAGCTGGGTTGTCAGCAGAACGCACGTGCCTCCATGTTGCAGAAGGTAGCAACGTCAAAATCTGGCTTGCTCTATTGCCAATAAACGGCTTCCATCGAGATGGATAATCATGAAGCCAAGCTAAAACTACTCGAGAGTCCGACTAACAATGAATCTGTACAGGCTGTTTGTCTAGTTTTGGTAAAATGCATGAAGCTAAACGAACCAACAAATGAGCGCCACAAAGCTCTAGCTTGGGAAGGCTGATAACTTTTATTGGAGCGACCTTGGATTTTGCAGTGATCAGCTTTGAACAGCTTCCCTTTTCAGAATGCAAAACAATGTAAAGAGCAGCAACGTATGATCTCTCGGAAGCGTCAGTGAAACAGTGCAGTTCCCAATCAGACGATCTAAACGAGACTAACCTCCTCGGTACTCGAATCGACCCTAACTGCACCAACTGATCTCTAAACTCGATCCAAGCCTGTCTCAGCCCTTCAGGAACCGGATCATCCCAATTCAGCCATTGCATCCAGAGCTTTTGGAGCATGATCTTTGCACATACGATAACAGGTGCAAGCCAACCTATAGAATCAAATAGCTTAGCAATTTCCGATAGGATGGATCTTTTTGATACTTTGGCATTCAATTCCGAGTGAGCTACTTTGAAACAGAAGGCGTCCTCTGACGAAATCCAATGTAAATCCAACGTTGATACAGCTTCCTGTTTATTAATCGAAGCGCCATCAGAGTTGTCCTGAGAAGACCCTAACTTTTTCAACAATCGCGAATCACTAGCTGCTCATTTCCCGACTGACATACCAGCTGAAGCCAAGATTTTTACAAGATACACTCTGACTGCAACAGCTTCCTCCAGAGTGTCTCCCCCTGCAAAAAAATCATCGGCATATCGATTTTTTTGAAGAACTTCAGCGGCTTTCGGAAAATTGTCCTGCTCATACTCTGCAAGTCGAAGCATACATGCATTGGACAAAAAAGGAGCACAGGCTGTACTATATGTGATCGAAGTCAATGTAAAAATTTCAATCGGTAAATCAGCTGCTCTGCGTCACAGGATTCTCTGCCAATCTACATCCTGTTTATTTATCAAGAATTGCCCAAACATTTTGATAACGTCACAAGAAAAGACGAAAGGCAGAAAAGACCACCGAACTATCAGAATAAGAATGTCCTCCTGGAGTTTAGGACCAATGTACAGAACCGAGTTCAGAGACACGCCATCAGAATTCCGTTGTGATGTATTAAAGACTACACGGATTTTGTTGCTATCATCTCTTTTGAAAACATCGTAATGTGGAAGGTAGTAAGAATCTGAATTGGTTACCTGATTCGTCGGTACTACTTCCATGTGTCTCAACTCACGATACACCTCCATGAATGCCTCATACGCTTTGGCAAGGTCCGGTTGCTTGCAGAAACGACGCTCTAGACGTCTGAAGTTGGCATCAGCGATACCTCGAGTACCGATGCGAGAAGGTTGCTGAAGGAAGGGTAAACGCACGACAAAGCGTCCCTCATCGTTACGTGTACAGGTCCTCCGGAAGTGCTCCCAGCATGCCTCCTCCTCAGGCGTCAAACGTGGTGAAGACGGAACCTCTTCGATCTCCCAGAACTTGGCGACAATGTTGGTCAGTTCATGTTCCACTGACACCAAGTGCGAAGCCGCATAGCCAAACGAATTTCACGGCTTCCTAGAGGCACCCATCAGCACCCAGCCAAAAACAGTAGACAAGGCAGCAGGCATGCCTGGTTGGCCCTTTATGAGCCCGGGTAGCAAAGCCTCAGCGTAGACTTCGCTGTTCAGAATACAGTCCACTCGTTCTTGGGTTCCAATGTACGGATCTGCCAGGTCGAGTCCCTGAAGATGAGTCCGCTCCTCCACCCTCGTCTCAGAATACGGGATGAAGGCAGACACCCTTTTGACGAAAAAGGCTGTAAAATTTAAACAAAAATCAGATACTCGATCAGACTTGAGTATGAGATTAACCTGACTTCGAGCGATCACAGTCTCCGAATCTCCGACTCCGAATACAACGACAGTCCTCGGACATCTGGGTAACGAAAGAGCACACGCTACGTGCTCGGACAGAAATGATTCCTCAGCGCCGGAATCCAGTAGTGCTCTGACAGTCATCGACTATCCAGCTGGCGATTGCAACGTAATGCAAGCCGTTGACAACAACCTCCGACAAGTACTTGCTGCGTAAGTCGTGGTCTTCAGAATATCAGAGCTTCCAGTGACAGCATGTGCCATCGTAACTGTGAAGCTGACCCTTGATTCACAGTGGCGCTACCCGATGTAGAACCATGTTGTTCCACGTGCAGCTTGGTGTGATGTTTGTGGCCACATACGAAACACCTGCCTTTTGAGTTGCAATTTTCCACCGAATGACTAGCATTTAAACAGTTGTAGCAGAGCTTCGCTGCGACTGCGTGAGCTCTCCTTTCATCCTGTGAACATGAAGAAAACCTTTCACAATAACCGACAAAATGCTCCACTCCACAAAATGAACATTTTACACGAGAGGCTTTAGTCTGTTTGCGAGTGGCTATATTAATAGAAGTGACCTTTGGCTTCTTAAAATGATGATTTTTCTTTAAATCCTTTGAGAGAGAACCACTCTCATAGCTACCTCCACTCAAGTCAGTTGATCGTACGGTTGTACGGGAATCTGCCTCCACCAAGTCCAGCGTTCGAATTCTATCTTCGACAAAAGATTTAATTTCAGCGTATTTTGGGAAACCCGATTTATATTTCCTTTCGACCTCTCTGGCCCAGTCTAGTCGGGTCTCTGACGGCAGTTTGCTCTCCAAAAAATAAACAAGGATGTCATCCCACTAGTCAACCGGTCGGTCCAGTGATTTGAAAGTGTTGTTACTTTCATTGACTGTATTCAATAGCTGATTCAGGTGCTTTCCCGACTCCTTGGTAGCAGACGGAAGTTTGACCAGAGACTGCATTTGCAACGAAAAACGAAGAGATTTGTTATCATATCGACTGCAGAGCGTGTCCCAAGCTGTTTGAAAGTTTGCGCCAGTCAAACT
Source organism: Gastracanthus pulcherrimus (assembly GCA_949152435.1). Taxonomy (NCBI): domain Eukaryota; kingdom Metazoa; phylum Arthropoda; class Insecta; order Hymenoptera; family Pteromalidae; genus Gastracanthus; species Gastracanthus pulcherrimus. Next base: position 95,539,202 of record OX424576.1, read on the forward strand.
AATACCGCTCAATTTCTCAGCTGCTTCTCCTTCTATACAATTAGATAAGCGTTGAAATTTAACGATAGGAGCCATAGTATTATCGGAGATAACCAGCGTTGTAAACTTCTCCTTGAACGTCTCCCAGCCACGCTGGTTTCCATCAAAATGAGGCAGCTTCAGTTTCTCCAACGAAGCCTGTGTTGACATCATATTGGGCGACGGGTTGACAGAGACGACCGTAGACTGATTAATAACAGACCCTCACAAACTCTGAATTTGGGTTCTCATCCATGTTTAAGTACGCACATATGAATCCAGAACCGTATCATGTGTGTTTTCCTTGAAGTACGTCCGCTCCTTAAGGCTGTCAGATGACCGCTGAATCGTGAAATCTCGATGGCTAAACTCCGTCCAGTAAGACTCCAATAAATCCAGACGCACCTCTAAGGTCAACTATAGAAAAATGTACACTGACTGCAGTGCTCTGAATAGCTGCCAAGTTTGCAATTAAACTTGCAGTTCGCTTTTGATCCGCCAACAAATTATTAATTTCAGTCATTTTCATCGGTATAGAGGACAGAGAATTATTCTTCATCAATGTAGCAAATGCTGTGGAGAAACGCTATAGCGTGCGCAAATTCAGCGCGAAAAAAAAAGGATCAGAAAAGCAATTGCGTTACCATTTAAATGCCGCTGTACTCTAGAGCGACTGCTGTGGCTGCTACGAAGAGTCGCACAAAAGGAAGAGGCGATAAGAGCTCCCCGGCCGCGTGGCGTAAATACAAATCACCGTGTGAAGAGGAGAGGTTGATAGCCGCTGCGCACCGGCAATACGAATAGCCGTGTGAAGAGGAGAGGCCGATAGCCGCTGCGCGCCGGCGATACGAGTAGCCGTGTGAAGAGGAGAGGCCGTTAGCCGCTGCGTGCCGGCTACGAAGATCCGCACAAAGGAGACGAGGCGATAGCTGCCTCCCACCTGCACGCCGTCGACTTCCGTGATGCCACAGCTACAGCCGGTTTGAATTTTGCCGTTGCAAATCTTCCTGTTCCAATTTTTGCTTGGGCTTTTCCAGAAATTTTTTTTTTTACAGATTTTCACACCCACTCACGCAGAATATGTCCCGTGAGCATGAAAATGCGTTTCACACTCTCCACGAGCTATGTATGCTTCCCGCATTTATTTTAGCACGACGCACCTTTTCACCTTTTTTGAATGTTCGCGCCTTTTTACAGTTTTTCCCGATTTTCCAACGCTAAATGCTGCTCAAAGGACCAAAAATGTATGCGCTTTCAGTAATCGCGCTTGAAAATTGCCGGGCGAAGGAAGCAGAGTAAAATCGGGAAAATAACAGAACACTTGAATAAACAATAACAATCACTATGTTTATTCCTAACAGTTGAACAATAAATATAAGTAAAATCGTCGTTAAATACTAATGACTTGTGTCGTAATAATTAAAATGCGTGTGAATAGGTCAAATGCGTCGCGCGTGCTGGAGAACGCGTGGTGTGATCAACGTTCTTCTCCGGCGGCTCGTGTACATCTAAATACGCAGAAACGCGGATAGAAAGTTAAAAAAAGCCTTGAGCCGCGGAAGAATACATCGCGTGATTTTGGGGGGCGTTAACCGCGGAATACCACAATTAATACGCGTCTTATAACTAGTCCGGCTCGAACAGATACTAAAAACTTACCTTTTGGAAATTTTCAAAAAGATAATTGATTTTGCTCAACTTTATCGTTTGCCATAGAAAATCGATTTTGTTTACAAAATGTTTTTTTTTCTCAATCATAGAAAAATAAAATGTTTCAAAAATTTTACAGAATAATCTTCTTATTATCCTAATTACCTCATTTTTTTCAAAAATTTTCCATCATATAGTTCAGAGAAATCACCGTTCAAACAAAACATGACGTTTCCGTGTATAGCAAAAGAAAGGAAACACCCTATTCGAAATTTCGGGTGTTAAAAGATAGGTAATTTTATGCTCTTTTAAATGCATTTTCACTGGATCGATGATATTATTTCTAACGTACCAAGATATCAGAAAAACTAAAAGTTAGAAATCAAAAAACCGCTAAAAAACAAAAACAAATCCAAGAAACTAAAAAAATTATTATTCTGCCCCATGAGATATGGATGCATACATTCACCAACACGCACGCATACACACACGCACAGATACACACACACACACGAACGCACGCACGCACGCACACGCACAGATCCATATGGACATTTTCTAAACATAGTATATTTTGATTTCTCATATTCCAAAACATGTTGCTAACATATTTTTAGCAAAACATTTTTTTTACTATTACAAAGCTTCCTCTTTTAGAAAGTAAAAATGTACCTTTTTTGAGATATTAATAAGAAAGAAATAAAACAATTAAAAAAGAATCTATTAGAATAAAGAAATTCATATTGGAATAATATATTTAGTTTGAGGAAGCCTCGTAAGTTCCAATAAATTGGCAGCGTTTGAATGGTCGTTAGGTCCCTTTGTTTTTGAGGTTTTAAAAATACATTTAATGATGGCCCAAAGTTATAACCTACTTAGGCCGCCATGTTAAAACCGCCTTTCTAAATAGTGATTTGAATGAGGATATTTACATGGAACAACCACCTGGCTGTGAGAGTCTAGATCAGCCTGATTCAGCATGTTAATTACATCGTAGTTTATATGGTCTCAAACAGTCATCTCGCTGTTGGAACTCCAAATTCGTTAAATTTTTATTGAAATTTAATTTTAGACTTATTGAAAGTGATCAGTGCATTTTTATAGAAGTTGCAATTAATAATGTTGCTTACTTAGCACTGTATGTAGACGATGGACTTTTAACATCAAAATCTCAATATACAATTAATGAAGTGTTACGATATTCGAAAAACATTTTTCACATCACGATTGATGAAGAAAACTAATTTATTAGTCTCGAGATTGAGTGTGATAGAGTAAATCACATGCTGAATATAAGCTAATCGGCCTATATCAAGAAATTAGTCAAGAAATTCAACATAAAAGAAGCCAAAATGTCAACTGTGCCAGCTGAGCCTGGTCTTCATTTAATTTCCTAGCGATCTCCTGCAGAAGAAAATGAAAATCCAGAAAACATAAAAAATAATTTAAGGAAATTACAAATCGTATAAACTAATTATTATTTAACCAAAATTCATTAGTTAATTAATAATCAATGTCAACCTTTATACATTGTTTGAATAGAACCTTATATAAATAAGATATTTTGTTTTTTGAAAAAATAATAAATGTTTATTGTTAACAGTTAATTTGAATATATTTATTTACCCTATCTTGAAATTATTTAAATTAAATTTTAATAAATTTATAATATTAATAATGAAAAAAAATTAATACTGAATTTTAAATTGAATTCCAGATTGAATATTCAAAAAACGCGCCAAATTGTCATATACAATCAGTTGAACTAACCTCTTAATTTGAAGCATTATTTTAAGGATTTATAATTATTCTCTGATACTTGGCATGCGTATTTACCAGGTTTACTACTTCTTCTTTCTATTATTATAAACGAAAACGTTTATTTTGAGTGTCTTTAGTCTTTATTATAGGATACTACGGATCTGTGGCCTTTGTGAATTCATTATTACACAGTGTAATAAAGCGCCACTTAGGTCACGGATAAGCGTGGCCTAAGAGCGAGTTATGGTCACACAGTGCTATAAACATGTTTAATAAATAAACTCACAATTTTCGAAGCATTCATGTACTATTATAGTGTTTTTAATTTTTTTTAAATATTAAATGACCTTTCCCTTACATTTATCCAAAGTGTAACAACAAAAATTACACAGATTGACATTTGAAATTTATAAGTTTCTATCCTTCAATTTTCTAAATTTTGACTATTTTGATTAAATACAGAAACCAATTTTGTATTTTTTACACTAAAGATCATTCACCTTCATAAAGCATTATTTATTTTAGCAATTAATTTACTTTATAAGGATACTAGTGGCAACTGTGTTAATTCCACAGTGTTTATAATGATACGGTGTGAAGTTAGCAACAGTGGTGTAATCGATCGTTTATGTCACGGAAAAGCGTACGATAGATGCGAATTTAGGTCACACAGTGCTATAAAAATATTTATTCAATCGCGCTCATCCCGTACAGATATATATATATATATATATATATATATATATATATATATATATATATATATATATATATATATATATATATATATATATATATATATATATATATAAATTCACATTTCTCACCGACTGAACCTATAACATCAACATATTATTGAATAATATAAATGTTACTACAAAATAAAACCTAAAATTTTTTACGTGAAAATGTCTACATTTTTTTCTAAGTTCCACCATTTTATCAATTTAGCGTTTATTATTATTATTCGAGGTTCAGTCGCTGTGTAATCGTATAAAAAGACAATTTCTTTTGGTTTTCTTGTTTTAGACGTTTTCAGCCCATGACAGAATGTCCACCGTTTTACGCTTCAATAGTCAGAGCTGCTACAACGTCAATCTATATCTATGTATATATATATGTATTATTATGTTATGTATTATTTGTAAATATAACATTTTTTTACTTCTCCTAATATACTCTAATAATAGGTAAAAAGTTTTAAAAAATTTCAATAAATACTTTTTTCTAAAAAATTCATTAAAAATTAGCTTTTTTCAGCCGATTATACGAAGTGATCCCCTTAAACAAGGATTGTCGAGAAAAACATAAATGAAAGCGCAAACAAGCCATCAACAATCAACTTTTAGACCTCAATTGAAATATAACACATTATACACAAAAACTTTTCATAGTGAAATTATAGAACTCAAAAAAATATAATTTTCTTGTATGTAACATTTTTTACGAAAACGTCAATTAAATAAAGTTTGTTGAGAAAAACCTAAATTGAAGGTAAATAAAGCATAAAAAATTTATTTAAGACCACAATTAGATTATAACACAATTTATGCTAAAAATATCCACGGTAAAGTAGTAAATCTCGAAAAAATACAACTCTTTTGTACGAAACATTTTTTATGAAAACGTCAATTAAACAAAGTTTGTCGAGAAAATCGAAAAATGAAGCTCAAAAAAGGTGTGAAAAATCAATTTTTAGGTTACAATTGGATTATAACATATTATACCCAAAGAAATTTCACGGTAAAATTATAGATCTTGAAAGAACAAAACTTTTTCGTTTTTAACATTTTTTACAAAAAATATTTTAAACAAAGTTTGTAGAGAAAATCGATATATTTATATATAATGCAATAAACAATATAATCATTCTCCTCAACATCCATACCTTAATGAAATCCTGCACGTGGACGGGTCAGGAGGTTTAATGACATCATAATATATATTATCAATTATCTTTGTATTTTTTTTTCAATTGTACTTATTTGCATATATTGTTCTTTTCTATTTTATATTTACATTAAATATATTACTTTAAATATTATAAATTTATAGTATACTTTAGTTTTTTTTATGATTTTAAGCCAACAGGGATATATAAGAATGATAGGCGAGCGCGAAGCGCGAGCGTTGGCAGTCGTGCCTTACATGCAAAAAGCGAACCTTTTTGCATGCCTTACACAGCGAGCAGGCGAGCGATGCACGGCATGAAGGCGTTTGAGAGCGAGCTCTGGCAAGTTAATTATACTGTGCTGTGGACCTGTGTCGTGATCTAGTCAACTACAAAGCGTAGTTTCGCTGTCTTCCACCGAGGCAGAATATATCGCGTTAGCTCATGGGACAAAAGAAGCGACTTGGCTATCTAGAATGTTTGAATGTTCCTATGTATGTTGACAATCAATCTGCGATCAAACTCTGGAATAATCCGGAATATCATAAGCGGACGAAACATATTAATGTTCGGTTCCATTTTATACGCGACGTATTGAATTGAGGAGATATAGATATTAAATATATTTCGACTAAAGACCAACCAGCCGATATGTTCACAAAGTCGTTACCAAAGCAACAGTTTATATTTTTGAGAGAGAATTTAAGTGTCATTAGTAATACTTAATAAGTGGGAGTGTTGGATTATTAGTATTTATTATAAAATAACAATCAGACGTAATTTTATTATTTTGAATGTTCCCGCTTCCCGCGCATGCGAATGTACGAGGGTAGTTCAATAAGTCTTTAGAATAAAGTATAAAAACAATTTTTTTTGGGTAAATTTTTTTTTATTTTTCAACATAATCTCCTTGGAGCTCTATACACTTGGTCAATCGCTTTTTAAGTTTTTTTAATCCTTCAGAAAAGTGCGTTTTCGGAAGTTCCTCAAAATAAGCACTTACAGAGGCAATGACGTCTTCGTTGTCCGTAAATCTCTGTCCACCGAGCCATTTTTTCAAGTTTGGAAATAAGAAAAAGTCACTGGGGGCTAAATCTGGTGAATACGGTGGGTGTTCGACCAATTCGAATTTTAGTTCTTCAATTTTAGCCATTGAAACGAAGCATGTGTGAACTCGGGCGTTGTCGTGATGAAAGAGAATTTTTTTTCTCGCCAAATGTGGTCGTTTTTTTTTAATTTCTTCTTTCAGCTGCTCTAATAATGACGCATAATACTCACCAGTAATTGTTTTACCCTTTTCCAAGTAGTCAATAAGTATAATTCCACGTGCATCCCAAAAAACTGTAGCCATAACCTTACCAGCTGACTTTACGGTCTTTGCCTTCTTTGGAGCTGGTTCGCCTGTGGAAATCCACTGTTTGGATTGTTCCTTTGTCTCAGGAGTGTAGTGGTGTATCCATGTTTCATCCACAGTCACAAATCGACGAAAAAATTCCTCAGGATTCCGACTTATGCGCGCCAAAAGAGCCTCAGAGGCGACCACTCTATTGCGTTTATTCTCAGCTGAGAGCAAACGCGGCACCCATCTTGCCGATAGCTTTTTCATGCCTAATTTTTCATGTAGAATTGAAACAACTGCACCTATAGATATCCTTGTGGCCTTAGCTAACTCACGCACTTTTAATCTTCTATCCTTCAACACCATATCGTGGATTTTATTGATGATTTCGGGAGTAGTTGCTTCTACGGGTCTTCCTGAACGTGGTTCGTCACTTATTGATGTACGACCACGCTTAAATTCATTTACCCAGTTATAAACCGTTGCTAAGGCAGGGGCAGATGTGCCATGAACTGAGTCCAATTCATTTTTTATCTCATATGGAGTTAAACCCTTTAAATGAAAATGTTTAATTACCGCTCTGAACTCGTTTTTTTCCATTTTTCTTAACATCAAATTTTTTTTTTCAATTGGTTATAAAAACACGTAAACTCAGAAGATGTGGACTATGACTGCACCATATATCTAGTCGGGAGTGGTGCTGACTGAAAACAGATGATTTGGAGCGATTCGCGCGCCATCTGTTGGTCATTCTAAAGACTTATTGAACTACCCTCGTATCTAGTTATCAAGTTAGTCAAGAGGAGCGCTGCAGTAGTTGCCAAACACGCGGGTTCCGTCGTTTCCGTTTCTCTGATTTAGAATCGAATCGTCGCTCTCTCTATGTACATTAGAGTTGTAAGCAGTTTGTGTATTTCTTCCAGTGAGTAGAAATTACTGTAGTAGGCACGCAATTTTCCATGATGTCATGAAAACTGAAAAAAAATATTGGAATATCAAGTACTCAGTCATGCAAACACGATGCATCTAATAATTTTTCGAAAATTAATTTGTTTATTGGTTATTTTTGCAATCAAAAATTTGGGTACTTTTTTCAATAAATGGATTATTTCAAAATTTAATCAAATCAAAATTTAATGTGTTCTCCGCCTTCAAACCAAATTTTTCTTGATGGAGAATGTTCTACATGTTCTCCAGATACCGAAATGGAAAAAAAAATTTGTGCACTCATAATTCAATACGAAAAAATTTAAGTTTCATTGCATATCGCACTCGCCGCCCAGGGCCGCGTCGCTTGGTCGACCCTAGGACTCGCAAGACACGTGATTCTCGAGCGGTATCGATTACACTTTTAAGTTTGTTTATCTCAGACGCCGGGTGCAATTGAAATAAATCACTTTCTCGCCTGTTTTTGTAAACTTACATGTGTATTGGTTAATAATTTGTTACAATACAGATGTTGCAAATAATTAAATGTACGTTCCATATAGCAAATGCGACAGAGAGCGTAAACCCGATTACGTGTATCAAAAAATTTTATTCTGAATATAATTTCCGTTTGACATATATCTTAAATTTGCTATTTATGATTTCTCTTGATCTTTTTACCTTTTTTGCTTTTGAATTTGTTTTCTGAATAATACGTGTATCAGGAATTAGATCTGTAGAAAAAATTTTGCACTCAAGTTTCTGCTGGTTTATAAGATGATAGAAATGATACTGTCGTGGATTTGTAATTATCATTGCCTGCTTAAATCGTCTCTTCAGATGTCTCTCATGCTCATCGTGCTCAGCTTGCGAACAAAAATCAAAATCAATATTCTTGAAGAACATTATAGCCCACGAAAAAAGATCTTTGGGTGTTGTGATGTGATTATCATCGACTCTCTGTAAACCCGTTCGACGAGCTTGTCTTTTTATTGTGCCCCTAAACCATCACACGCTCTTTTTCCATGGGAAGTTGCGAAAAAATCCCATTTGATATCAACCCCAACATCTTTTCGATGATTCGAAAGATTTATAAAATTATATTTATTTTTATACTAAATAATTTTTTTCGTATTCTTGACTCCAAATTTAGCCTTTAAATAAGCAATGAGCTAGGCATTGAAGAGAGTTCGCATCGTGAGTCATTTTTTCTGATATAACTACAAAATTTAAGTGCTTTATTTTACCATTTTCATTGTAATATATCACGTAAAGGTGTAAAGTAGCTTGAGCATTTACCCAGTGATGCGATTGCATCGTATTTTGAACAATAAATGTATGATTTTGAGCGAAATCTAAATCCACTACGAATTCTCCAGCCTTGACATTATCTTTTCTTGTAATGTATAATATTGCCTGGGATTTCGCTAAAAAATAATGCTTCATTAAAAGTGGTAATTCTATTGACAGATTATTCAAAAATATTTCTTTTGTTCCTTTCACTTCCACAATATCACACTTATAAAAGAAGCGATACAACATTCGAGTTTTGAACGTTGCATTATATCCATAATGAAATGAAATATACCTGTCAGTACTTGTCCATTGCCTGGACGTAAGTTCCTGTATATCATTTTTCTCTAAAAGAAGTCGAAATTTTTCCATAATGCTTTGACTTTCCGGGAATTTTTTACACGTGGAAAAAACCGCTGCTAACTGCCTTAGAAGAATGCTTTCTCAAAGAGAGGTCCTGATTAATTGATTTAAGGAATCTTATAATGAAAATTCGCAATTAATAAATTAATATTATAATTAATTCATTAGATAGGTATTGTTAGTAAAAAGAATTTAAAGTATAAAATGACAAAAATAAATTATCGATTCAAAAATTTTTTTTAAAACTTATATTATGTTCTTATTTTACAAATATAGCTTTAAAGTTATTATAAGGCATATCAATCGAAAGGAAATTACGTCAACTTTATAAAAACGTACATATTTTTGAAAATATCAATGTATAAAATGACGAAAGAATGTTTTCGATTTAAATTTTTTTTTTAAAACTAATATGTTGTTATTATATTTCACGAAAATAAGTTTTAAATTATTATAAGGTATATCAATTGAAAGAAAATTATGTCAACTTTATGAAAACGTACATATTTTTGACAAGTTTATCGTATAAAATAACAAAAAAGAATTTTTTCTATCTTTACAAATTATTATAAATTAATATTTTTGCTAAAAATTGAGTTTAATATTATCTATTCAGCTCCAAAATTTAACCAGTTCTAAGTTTAAACATATGTAATATGCCTAAGATAGCTCATTTTCTCCCCTTGTTGTACAGTGTACAATTTTCAGATCAAAATGCTATAATTCAGAAAAGTGTGAAAATAAGTAACCATATCTACAATTTATGATTTTTTTTAATATTAGTTTAAATGGAAAATAAAAACTTTAAAGTATAATATTTTAAAATGTGAGTGTGTTAGATTGTACATAATGTATATGAGTAAGTGCATACGTTAGTGGGTAAGTGAGCAAATGAGTACGTGAATGCAAGAATGAGGGCGTGTGTAAGTGTATGATAGACTGAGTGCATGAGTAAGGACGCGAGGAAGCTAGCAAGTGAGTGCATATGCGAATGATGAGGCGCGCGTGAATGATAGAGTAATAAATAAAGTGCGTAAGTGAATATGAGGGAGCAAAAGAGAGTAAAATATAATTTGTTAGAGTGCTAGAGTATGAAGAGAAACCCATCCATTATTTTCTTCTTATATATACATACACTAACCGTGCTACCACGCACCCCACTATCCATGTATCCTATTATCTACACACTCTACGATCCACGTACTTTACTATCCACACACCTCTACTAAAAAATAAGGTTACCCTCAAATAAAAAATATAAAAATATAACATAACTGAATAGTCACTTATCTACATAGAAAATTATTGGAATTCTGATTTAAAATGATTGTAACTTTTATAGGTTTTGGGTTTGCTAACTACAAATGTATTTTTTAATAGATTTACGGATAATATGATTTTTTATTAAAAATACTTAAGATAATAAATCGAGTGAGAAAATACGTTAAAATTTCACGTGTATATTATTTAATACTTAAGTTAAAACTACATAACATGATTAGTAATAATCTACTTTATATTATAAGAAATGCGTATAAAAATATTGTGTATAAAAAATATATTAATATCTATTTCCTGTAATTCACGTGGACAGAGGAAGTGTTGACATAAAATTGTGGTACACATAAAGCATGTAATGGGAGTTAGAGGGTTAAATACATAATACGGATGTATAACGAGAGAGGTAGACATTAGGGGGCTTCATTTAGTAAGCATTTTGAAATGTTTAACCAATTCTTTGAAACTGCTCGTCCCTTCTATTACCTTATCGGCGTGGCTGACACGTGTTTCGGAGACGAGGGCTATGTTAGTGCTCAGATCAACGGTTACTCAACACTTAGGTAGGACAGGAATAATCGTGGGGGAGGGTTAGTCCTCTATGTACATACTAGTTACAAAGCGACATTGTTGTGTTCCTCAAGCATAAAACTCGACAAATGAAAACCTGGAATTCCCGAGTACTTGATGTATAAATTCCAGCAAGGCAACCTTCCTCCAATATTCGTAGCCGTTATTTATCGACCGACCAGGATCTCTTTCACTGATGACTCGGATCTTATTGAGAATTTCGTAGCTTATTCGGCAGGTTACGAGTACCGAATTGTAATGGATTATCTAAATGCAAACATGTTATTGGGTTATATCGAATTTCGTTAAAGAGTTAGCATGCGAGTTAAATCTCAAGCTAGTTGATCATGGCGCAACTCACCACGTTGGACAGACTGACACTTGAATTGACGTTATCTTTACTGACGACAATGATGTAGTGTTGGATGCAAACAACATGATGGCGACCCTTCCTAGTAGGCATAAAATATTTGACGTCACAATTGACATCCAAACATCTAAGCCGCCTGCTCTTAACACCTTTTCGTATAGGGATTTTAAATCTAATAGACAGGAGGAGCTTTTATCCCTCCTTAACGCTTGTGATAGGTCTCTCCTCAGTTGCCCAGGCAAGGACATCGATAGAAGGTTAGAACATCTTAGCCAAAACATCATGGCAGCTATCGACGAACTTGTCCCTCTGAAACATTTCAAACCAAAAAAAGGCTCATCCGCCTTGGACAGACGCTGAATTGAAACATCTATATAATCAGCGTGTTGCAGTTCGTCGACGTTATAAGCGGACTCGGGATCCTGGTTTATGGCAGGAGTTCCAGTCTCTCGCTGCTCAAGCAGAACAACTCACAGTTGAAGCGCGAAAGGCATTTATTCAGAGCAGAATTTGTTATGCTCTGCATAATAATAAAAATATCTGGAAGGAACTCCGAAACCTAGGTCTCATACCGAAGGCTAAAGAGGAGTTGCATGGCTTCACATTGGATGAGTTAAACATCCACTTTCCGAGGGTTTCCGTTTCTCAACCTGCGATTTTTCATCACAAGCGAAGGGGGGAGATGGGATTCCTCAAAGTGTCATCGCGAAATTCCTTCCGGTTTTAGGCCACCACTTGGCTGTTATTTTTAACTTTTCACTGGCTTGTGGAGTTTTTCTTGGAACTTGAAAAAGAGCTCAACTGATGCCTCTTAAGGAAAAAAGCTACCGATTTTTTGTAAAAAATCGATTTTTTAAGTGTAAAAACTAATTTTTTTCGACTTATTTGAAGCTGTAGGTAAATGGTTAATGATGCTGTTTTTATTGATATTTATGTTTAAACTCATTTTTCTCAAAACTTAATTTTCATAACTTACTTTCTAAGCCTGCGCAACAGTTTTTCGTGAATACCGCTGAAAATTTTTTCGAGTTTATTTGAGTATTTTTTATTATTACTAAAGTATCATTTTTAAAAACATAAGTTAATATTAAAATACTGCTTATATCGCAAACAATAAATTGTTCATATAGAATATAACCTCAGAATAGTTCAAAACACAGGCTATTATTTTTGGTTCAGACTATAACATTAACGGGTTGCAGGACCTGCATTTGCCAGGCATTGAGGTACAGGATGAAGTTTTCATTCCCTTTTCTGATACAGTTACCAATCTTGGTGTTGTAATGGATTCGAAATTAACATGGAAACCGCAGATGGATGCGATTAGCCGAAAGGTTAATAGAGCCTTATATGGACTCAGATCATTTAGATCCCACACAACTGAGGTGTTGCATGTGCAGCATGCAAACGCTCTTGTTGTATCCCACTTAGATTATTGCTCTCTTGTGTACCTAGACTTATAAGGTGTGCTTCAGACCCGACTTCAAAGTTTGCAAAACTCTTGTGTGAGATACATCTGTGCTGTTAGAAGTGATAAGCATATTTTTCCCTAAAGGAGGAAACTGGGATGGTTAAAGTTGGAGGCAAAAAGGGAGTATTTTGCGGCGGTACTGCTGTATAAAGCAGTTGTTATGGGATAGCCTCCGTACGTTGCGGCCCTTTTTGAGCAAAACCAGTTTAGAACCTCCTGTAGGAATCCCAAGGAAATTAGAATTCCAGAGTCGCGTATTGATGTTGGCCCGAACTCTTTCAGAGCCCAAGGTACTCGCCTTCAATACGCAGGCATATTTTCGAAAGCCTTTATGTACAACATGACTGTGATAAAAACTAACTATGTTATACCGTTTAGTATTAAATTAGTTTTAAGTCTTATAATGTGACGTGATAGGTATAACCAAAATTGTGCAATTTTAACCAATGTGATGAAATATCGCGATAAATCGTAATGTGGATGTGATATGAATATGATAAGCTTAAGTATCAAAATTGTATATATTATATATTGTATATTTTTCTTTTTGACATGTGAAAAATAAATCCTATATCTATCTATCTATATAATTAAATTATACACTGAGAAAGTCATGTGAAGAGCCCGGTGCAACAATCAGTCACCTCGTTTTTAATTTGACATTAAGGTAACGTTACTGCATTATAATAAAATTTAAACAATAAAAAAAATTCTTTAAACAATATTAAATGTTCTTATTACTTAAACAAGAGTTGTGTATTGGAAAATAAATAGTTTTTTACCATAGGATAAAATTCAAATTCTGAATTTTTATAATAAAAGTGTTGTTACCCTGTAATTCATATCGGTAATTTACATGAAAAATTTGGAACATTTTTTCATTTTTATATAAATAATACGATTTAAGGGGTCAACTCTGAGTTAAATTCTGTAAAAATCATTGTCGATTTTATAGACGGAAAACATATTTTGACCCAATCTAGGTTGATGCAAGTTTTTATATCTTAAATATATATATTATATGTGATTTTGCCACGAATCAGACCCCTCTAAGTGGTTTTTATAATCCTTTGAAAATTCGCTAATCTACATTAGTGAATTTAAGCCTTTTTAACTACTTGCCACGTGTCATTGAATCAGGCAGTGAATTTCTCGTAATGATCGAAGCTTTAAAGTATTCTTGAGATGTGTACTTTCGGACTTAATGAGTTACATTTTTAAAAAAAGATTATTTCTACTTGTTAGAGACACACACATATCAATAATAATACTATAAAAATACTACAATATTATTATTGATACATGTGTGTCTAACAATTGAAAAGAATCTTTATTAGAAATATAGCTCCTTAATTCCATGATTACACTTCTGAAGAATACTTTGAAGCCTCGGTGACGATGAGAACTGCACCACCTGATTTAAAAACACGTGGCAAGTGGTCACAAAGGCTTGAATTCAATAACGTAAATTATCAAATTTTCAAGGGACTATAAAGACCACATAGAGTGGTCTAATTCATGGAAAAGTCGCGTATAATATATTTATTTAAGATATAAAAACTTGCATCAACTTAGATTGTGGCAAAATATTTTTGCCATCTATAAAATGGACAATGATTTTTTACAGAATTTAACTCAGGCTTGACCTCTTAAAGTGGGTCTACATTGATTTTTCGAAAATCGTTAAACATTCGAAATTTGATTTAAAAATTTTGATATGTTATTAGTAACCAAAAAAGAAGAATATATACCAATTTTGAGCAATTTTCACTTTCTTGATCCCATTTCATTGAATGAAATGCACTTTATAGCAGTCAAAACAGAAGTTAATTCAAATGTTCCTTGTGTATTTAAGTTTGATAATATCAACCTTATAAATTCATACTTACTTTAGACCTCATACCAAATTAAAGTTTGTATATTTTATTTTAATTTTCTATCATAAATAGCTTAAAAAAATATACCTCGATTTTAAAGAAATATATGACAAAAAGTACCATGTTTTTGTGTACATATTTAATAGGAGAAATGTTGTAAGTCGTACTTTTTTATATTTATAATATTAGAATAAAAGTGAGTTAAAAAAATGTGGTCCCAAATTTTTCTTTATTAAAGCTTTATAAATATATTGTTTTAATTGGTTCGACGAAGTTACGGTCGCAAGGAGCATTTGCAAAAATGCTTATTTTTGCTAAATATTAACACATTATCCTGCATAATTTTGAATAAACTGGTTTTAAAAAATTAAAACTTTTTGAAAAATATATTTTTTTTCTATATTTAGTTTCGAAAAAGATTTAAAAGAATGCAAATCGCACTTTTCTCAGTGCTACAAACGGTCATCTCAAGAGACTTTAGTGACTTTTTGTTGCTCCAAACTTAAGCATTTCAGACTCGTGTAGATCTGAAATAAATATCTATCTTTACTCCACTACTTACGCTTTTGTGAAACTACCAATTTCAAACTTCGATAAATAAATAGAAATACAATTATTGTTAATTATTTTTTCAAATATCCGCAGTAATTAGAGCATGCGCAGTAATACACACACTTACCCTAGATTTTGTTTTTGACATACATATAATAAAAATAAACCCGCATATGGTAAGTGTGGGTATTTCTACGGTCGCCGCAATTACTGCGGATTTGGCAAAGTCGAAAGAAATACTAGTTTTAGTAAATATTTCTTTAAAAATGATTTATCATCGCTTTAACTTTTCAGAATATGCATATTTATGCAAGAAAAGATCTATTTTCTTTTATATATTTGTTTATAAAATATTTTATCTTTTATTCTTTTATAATAGAGTACCAGATATAGTTACCTGATATAGTACCAAAGGTATTTGATACATGAAGGGTTCCAAAAAAATTAATAAATGTGGTGCAAGGATGCAATACGTAATATATCAGAATTTTAATCTTGTTTTTACAAAAGCTCGATTTTCTCAGCTTCAAGTTTTCCAGTATGCTAAAGTAGATTTGCGTCAACATATTCAGTGAATCATTTTAAATCTTTTTTTCAATTATTGTTTAATGCATTTTAAAAAAACATGAAAATAGGACATTTAGTTATGATTTCAATAAAGTATATTTCTAAAAGTAAATTAATAGACTTAAAAGTATAGCCAATGCTAACCTTCTTCCTTTTAATGTCTAGAATGATGACGATAAATTTTCCTAATTCTGTTCGATGAATATCTTGACCCAATCCAACTTTACAAAACCTACCTTATTCTGGTCAAAAAAATGACTAATGTGTGCATATTTTAGAATCTAGGAGGATAACAAATCTGAAAAATTCTGGAAAATATACTTCTTATATTACGAATATTAGGTAATTTTTTCATACTTTTATCGTGGTCTAAACAAAAACTTTGGAAAATCACCAGAAAACCTTAAGTAAAGTGCCGACTTAGGGTAAGTGGGTGTCTCGACTAGTAATCGTCTTCATGTTTTCGTATCTGAGACCGAACTACTAATTAGTCATCTAGTGGTTGGGTGAATAATCGTGTCCGCGTCCACTTTTGTAATGTATGCGCAGGTGCTCTCTCTCTCTCTCTCTCTCTCTCTCTTCTCTCTCTCTCTCTCTTGCTTAATTGACAGTGTTTCTGGTGTTTCTGATGAGCTGGTTGGCATTAAAGGTTTCTTAATCCTTGGGCAGTATCGTAACGTTGATGGTGTCAGAGTCGCCCTATATGTGCACAACTCTCTCAAGGCTAAAATTATCTCACATTCTAAAACTACACAGCTAGGCACCCCAGATATCCGTTGCTGCAATATATAGGTCACCACATATCCCTTTTGTCAAAGGTACAGATTTTCTGGAGCAAGTTACAATGTGTATGCAAGATTTTAGTTACTAAGTAGTAACGGGGAACCTCAATGCGAATCTGATATCAGCATCTGCAGACGCGCAATTCGTTAGAGCATTATTAAACGACTTTTCAATTAAAATCATCGAGCATGGTATAGTTATCGCACGGACGAATTTCACACATGGATTTACGTATACTTGTCGACGATAATGATGAGGTACTAGATGCTGGCAATTGTTTGACGACCTTTCCTAGTCGTCACAATATCATTGATGTTGCAATAATAACGAGCACTTTTAAACCACCAAAATCATCCACTTTTACATTGTTGTAAGCCTGGTGGTGGAATGGCGAGAGATAGGGAAGGTGACGTGTACAGCTATGTCTGATAGCTCTGGTGAAGTCGCTACGCAGAGGGCGACGTGTCGGCAGGGCTGTGGTTGCCTGCAGAGGCGATAATCCACCGATGAGTGTATTGTCCTTTCCTCGTGGCGGTGCTAGAACACCCGTAGGAGCACTTGGAGCGTTGGCAGCGCTTGTCGTCCTCCGGAGGTTGAGTCCCGCGTCGTTGTTGTCTGGCTTCCTCACTAGGTAGAGGAAGGACACAGCACTAACTCCTCTACCTAGCTCTCTACGAGACTATAAATCCACGGATCAAACTCAGTTGCTTTCCATATTTCAAAACTACGATTGGTCGCCACTCAGTTGCTTGAACGACGACGTTAATGACGGACTGGAGTGTATAAGGACGAAACTCATCGAGGCTATAGATAAACTTTCACCACTAAAAAATTTTACGCCTAATAAAAATGTTAAACCTCCATGGGTGGATACTGACATCACGCTCCTCAAACAACAAATGAGATGCTTTACGACAGTGATACAGGAGGACGAATGATATTAAATTATGGCATGAATATTTACAACTAGATTCTGAGGCGTAGAAGAGACCAGAAAAGGTCCGCAACTCCTTTCTTCGAAACAGAATTTCCGCGGTGTTAAATGAGAAAAAATACATTTGGAAGGAGCTGCGTTCTCCGGGCTATTATTTGCTGCTAAAGAAGATCTCCACGGATATACCCTGGATGAGCTCAACTCTCACTTTGCTGGTGTGACAATCTCTCGGAGTGAGTGCGAAAGGGAGTTGGGTGACACCGTTGCCTCGGCTTCAGAGGAGGGCTTCATTTTCGCAACGGACGTGTTTCTCGCTATGTCTCGCTTCTCATCGCAGGCGATGGGAGAGGACGGCACCCCAGAAAGGGTAGTAGCTAGAACTCTTCCGGCTATGGGTATGCATCTAGCTAAATTATTCGATTCTTCACTTTCACATGGTGTTTTCTCGGAGAACTGGAAAAGAACTCACTTGGTGAGTGTTTATAGAAGAGCCTTTAAAGAAGACAATCATACCATCATCGATCACGGACCTTCGCCCAATAGCCCTTTTGAGCTTTCTTTCGAAGGTCCTTGAGAAAATCGTACACACTCAGTTCACCGAGTATATAACATCAAAGAATATCCTTAATTCTCTTCAGGCCGGCTTCGGACAGTACCACAGCACTCAGACCGTATTATGCAAACTATTGGTAGATATACGTGGTGGTATCGATGGCATAAAAGTCTATGTTGATGTAATTAACAAAAATAAAACATTGCTCAGCATACTATTTCTTTTCGATTTTAGTAAAGCCTTCGGTGCTACCTCGCCGATGAGATTACTCCGCCAGCTGATTAGAATGGGATTCTCCAGGAACGTAATCCTGTGGAATAAATCCTAGATTCTGGGTCGACAACAAAAAGTTGTCACCAGAACTAATGGCCAGTAGGATTGGCTCACAACCAATCTTGGAGTTCCACAGGGCTCGGTCTTGGGATCCCTTCTTTTCAATCTATATATTAATGTCCTGGCGGAATTTTGACCCCATACACATCAAACACTTACTATACACTGACGATGTACAGATTTATACACAAGTCGAACTGACGGATTTACATGAGGGCATCCTTCGCTTAACAGTTGTAGCACGAGCTGTGTCGGCATGCGCGTCATCTACGGGTCTCTGCCTTAATGTCAATAAAACAAAGACTATTATTTTTTGTTCTGTTTATAATGTTAACTCTTTAAGAGAATTACAATTACCATGCATTGAGGCGGAGAATGGCGAATTCGTACCCTTCGTTAACACAGTGATAAACCTCGGTATTGTTATGGATTCAAAGCTGACATGGTTTACAGCACGTAGAATACGTCACTAACCGCGTTAATCGAGCTCTTTATGGGTTAAATTTTTTTAGATCCTGTACGACCGAGTTTCCGCGTAAGCAGCTCGCAAGTGCATTTATTATCCCATACCTCGACTACTGCTCAGTTGTCTACCGTGATGTGTTCCGGGAAGTACAGACTAAAGCACAACGACTGCAGAATTCGTGTGTAAGGTACATTTTCGGCTTCAGGAGGGACGAACATATCTCCTCTTATAGATTGGAACTGAACTGGGTAAAAATTGAACAGAGACGTACATACATTGTTGTACAAAATTAATAGAATACGACTACCTCCTTGTCTCAATGCATTTTTTCAGAAGATCCAGGACATATCCTTCAATAAGAGTGAAACAATTAAAGATATCTCAGTTCCAGGGTCGCGCACTTACATACTTTTGCACTCTTTCAGCGCTCGCAGTGCACGTCTCTGGAACCTCATCCTCTGTGTGAACGTTTAAACTTATTACAGTGCGAGTGACAATCTGTGTGATATGACGAATTTTATTAGATAATAAGTTATGATGTTACATTTCTGACGAGCATATTTCTTACAACCATGTGATAATTTTATTAGTGTGTGGGTATTTATTAACGTTAGAGGTTCTGTATAAGTACACATATGAGAGCGATGAACGTGAATGATTTTAAGGATTTTAATAATGATGCGATTATATTTTTGCTTTTAAAAAGCAAATAATGGCATCTATCTCTCTCTCTCTCTCTCTCTCTCTCTCTCTCTCTCTCTTTCTCTCACTCTCTCTCCCCTCCTACCTTCTCGCGGTTCATCAACATCATGAGGGCTGGGGAGCGGGAAGAGATTGGCTACGTTGGCGTTATCGCTGTGTGTGCAAAAGATTAAAGTCAACAATTCGAGCGAAAGCCAAACTTCCAGAGCTATGCTTTGTAATGTACGTACGAAGTATCATACGTAACACTTCTATAAATGATAATACAAAATTTTAAAGATTGGTTTATTATTAAAGCAAATATGTGATTAATTTATTTTTTGTCTAATGTTAATAAAAATGAGTTTAATGTATTATTATACCAAGGAAAACAATATAAATTATTTAATTCGATTAAAAACTACCTGTTTACTCCAATGACCTGTGTACATTATTATGCATTTTTGTTTTCTCAAAAAGGAAGCTTTGTGTTAGTACAAAAAAAGTTTTCAAAAAAAAACATTATAGAAACATGTTTCTAAACATTACGAATAAAAATACACAACTTTTAGAAAATGTCAGTATGGATGTGTGTATGTGTGTCTGTGTGTGTGTGTGTGTGTGTGTGTGTGTGTGTGTGTGTGTGTGTGTGTGTATGTGTGTATGTGTGTGTGAGTGTGTGTGTTTGTGTGTGTGTGTTAATATGCGTGTGCGTGTGCGTGTGTGTATGTGTATATGGCTCTCAATATCTCAAATAATCCAGGTCAAATGTAATGTTTCAGGGCTCATATTTTTTGTTTTTTTACGCGATGGGCGCATAAAATTAATTTTTCTATATTATCAGATTAGTTTTGATTTATATCGGTTTTTCGATTTTTGGGTTTTAGTTTTTCGTGTTTTCTAGTAAGCTAAAAATATTATCATTAACGTAGTTTAAGTGTATTTAAAAGACTATAAAATTACCTATTTTTTACGATCTGAATTTCTTTATAAGATTCCCTTTAATTGTTATAAACAAAAACAAGTGTTTTCTTCTGTTACAAGGTGAATGATCCCGTGAAAGGACAAACACCAGACAATGAACACTTATTCAATATGTTATACACCAAATACTATGTTCTTTCGCGCAGCTCAGGGTAGCTGAGTTTAAATTTTCCCGCCACCGTAGTTCGCGCGCCGCCGCTAGGTGCCATCATCCAAACCGTGATAGGAGTAAGCATAGAGACGACTATAGGGCTAAGATTAAACTTCTTGTTTAATTATTTTGCTATCCCCCTCCTCTATATATATCTATTCCATCTTGAGCTTGTCTCATCTGCGGCAACTGTCGCTGGGCTGCTTCTCTGGAGCAGCTCTAGGCTCTTAGAGAGCTAGGACGAGAGGTCAGTGTTGTGTCCTCCCTCTCCCAACGCAGAAGCAACACCGTAGGACGACGAGCCAAGCAGTCTACACCTCGGGTATCTGCAGAGCGCTCAGCTGTTCTTCTCCTCTTCCCATGTCGAGGGACAACAAGCCAACCAGTCTACACCTCGGGTACCTGCAGAGCGTTCGGTCGTTCTTCTATGAGAAGCCGAGCCAAGCAGTCTACGCCTTGAATCCTGAACAGTGCTCAGCCGCACCCTCCCATCCCCCTGTCTTTTCCATCAACCTGTCGTACATCAAATACAAAAACAAACTTAATAATTTCTCATTATTTTACTAGCAGTAACGTGCTTCCCCTGAATTTATAGTTTAAAAGAGTCACTATTCAGCTTTATAACACTTAAAGAAAACGTTTTTGAGCAATCAAAAATGTCACGTGACCTGTTCATACACTGGTTTTAATGTTCATTTACTGATGACGTACCTTATATCGAAAACGTATAATGCAAATTCATTGAAAAAATTTGGAATCGTCAGTAACATGAAGTACAATATTCAGAATTAAAAAGAAATGTTTTTTATTATTATTTTTCGGAGAGCAACCCAATTTTCAAAGAAATTTTCTTCGTGACTTTTAAACAAATGGTTCGATTTCTGAAAGAAAATGTTAAAAAAGATTTTAACGTAAAAGTAGATCGTAAAAACTTTAGTACATGTCATAAGGAGTCAAATGACCGTCGGAAAATAAATTGTTGATCGCGTCACCTAGAAAAGTGCATTCTGCAAAGTTCCCCAATAAATATAGTAAAGATAATGGTAATACGTTGTGTCACGCAGGAGCAAGATTTTGAGGTTCTGTAACAGTGAAATTACATATAATTTCAAGTATTTATAGTAACAACATTTTCAGAATAGTTGCTTTTAAAGAAGCAGGGCTCATAAATAATTCTTTTTTTTAATTCAACTCAGGGTTGCCCCCTAAAGGCATCAAATGAAAAATGATATGAGAATAGTTCCGTCATTATCATTTTTGAAATTTCTACTATTGATTTCTAATCTCCGACATGAAAAACCCCGATATACCAATTTTTATCTAAATCTGGAATAATTTGACTGGTAATTAGTGATGTGAACATTTATGTCATGTAGTTGGTTTCGCCATTTTGTTTTTTGTAATTATAACTTTTTATTTGTAGTCAGCCAAAAGCCCTGGTATATTAAATTGTGATCTTTAAAGTTATTAGGTGTACCCGCGGGAAAAATTGGCAAAGCTCTAGCTTCAGTATAATGTACTCTGTTGAATAATAGTATCGTTGAAAAGAGTACATTAACATGTGTGTGAGCATCCACACATATGCTTCTGTGTGCGTGTGTGTATCTGCGTTTGCGCAGGTGTGTATGTGTGGGCGCATGCTTGAAGGGTCAGACACGAAGTTAGATACAAGTGACATACAAGATACAAGCAGTGTATTTAATATATCTATATATACTAGGTACTGATATATATGGATATACGAAATGCAAGGCTTGTACCTTCTATCTCGCTTGAATCCCAATTCGTGTCTGACCCTTGAGTATATATGTATTACGTATAAAGGACGTACGCTTTAAACGCATAAAATTATTTTAAAACTTTATTAATTGATTAATGACATACTTTCTTTTGTGAAACTTAACGTGCGCAATCCAGTAAAGTATCTGCAAAAAAGTACCGCAAAGTTTGATAAAAAGAATGCAATTTCGAAATACAGGCGCGCATCAGTTATTAATCGGGCGAAGTAAAATCGCATCGTAAGCGTTTCATAATCGTTTGTAATCGACATACTTGCGGTATTATATGTCTTTTAGAAATAATGTTTTGTAAAATCAATTTTACAAACAGACAAACGTATACTAGCAAGTATACCACAAATCAATTACTGCATGTTTCTATTGTTCCAATTTATAATAAATTGTACAAATTAATAAATGAATCAAAGTTTTATTTGTGAATACAAGAATTCTTAAAGGTCATTTATTCAATTAACCTTCAATTTGACTACCAACCAGATGCAACACTAAATCAAAGTAAGAAATTTTCAAAAGATCTATAAAAACATAAGCACGTATTCATTCCTACATGTTCTGAGTTCTCATATTTTGTAACGTGGTATTTCGTTACTCAGTCTATTTTTTTTTTTTTTTTTTTTTTTTTTTTTTTTTTTTTTACGTCGCTATGTTTATGCTCCCATGTGGTGCTAATCGACGACGGGGGTCTGCGGTGTGTTTGTAAACAAAGCACATGTAATTTTTACAGAGGTGCTTGTATCAATCGGCAGAGACTAGGATTCGAACCCGGGTCACCGGCGTGGGAATCCGACACTCTACCGACTGAGCCGCCGCAGGCCCCTACTCAGTCTATTTATTAAACTTTTGGTCGACACTGTACCTAATTTCTCTATATTTATGGACGCCAGGTAAAGCGCGGCTAACTCTGCACGAGCCCTATCCCAGAGGAAGTTCCATGAAGTGAAAAATCAGGAATCACTAATTATATAATAAATACACATAATCTCAGTCTTTAAGTACCTAAGCTTTATTACAGGTACAATACGCACGGTCGCCCAAATTTACAATTTTCACGCAATGAACCGGTCGCTATACAAATATGGCTACGCTAGCCCTCGCACTTTCCTGAATCGCGTAATTTCCCCCACACTAATATTCGTAATTTTACTGCTGGCCCGACGCGCACTAATCCTATACAACGGTGTCACACCACCGCGAGTTTATTCCACTAACCCCGAGCACATGGCGGCAATGTACGATATTTGTTCAGTTAATTTTTACCTATAAGTGCCGAAGGAAGCTCGACAATTACAGTCCACTCACTGTCGCTAATCCTGGACGCCTAAAGGTGCTCCTTACACTCGGGTCGCTATGGGTCCTTCGGATAAGACTCCCGCTTACAATGTCTGCCGATTTTCAATAATCAAAGTATTCTCGACTTGCGTCTACACTCTCTCACGGACGGGCAGGCAATATTCGCAACGTACGTCCGTATTCTCTAACGGGCGGGCAGGCAATGCTCAAAATCGGAGAAGGCGGAAATCTCTTCCAAAATTTTGGCTCTTCTTTTCGACCACCTTCAGCCCACACACTTGTTGCTTTCGCCCCTTTCTTCACGGTGTTTGGCCTGGATTTTCCCTAAATGCAAAAATCAAGGCCAAGTCTACGGCGATTTGAGTCGCTAACTCGCGTCTGCTCGCTCTGAGCAGTCGTCGCTGCGGCGATCAGCTGGTGCCGCTGGTATGGGTGTGTACATGTGTATGCCGGTCTGCGGCTTTCCTCGGTTGCGACTCCTTATCCTCATTCCCTCAACAAAATAAATAACAATTCCCGCCATTAATAACAATAATTATTTAATATAAGTTGCTCGGCTCTGGTGACGGGTGACTTGGTCACGATTGACTGCCCGTGTTTTAATATATTGGGACGTGAAATACACGTCATAATTTTTGGGAGTTCAGGGCATAACATATGTATGTATATGTGCGCGAGTGTGTAGGCAGTTTAGGCATATCTGTGCGCAGGTGCGTGAGTATGAGTGGATATACCTGTAATTGCGCATGCATGTATGTATTAACCCACGATTCATATAAGTGTGCACTTATGTACGTGTGTACGTACGTACTTGTATGCGTGGGTAAATACACGTATGTGCGCATGTGCATATGTGGATGAATGTGTATAGTCGTACGTTTTGTATGTGTATATATGTGGTTATAGACGTGCATATATGTGCATGTGTATGTGCGTGTGCGTATTTTCCACTGTCGCCAAAATTATCCAATTATTGAAATGTTGTTATGTGATAGTTTACGTCTATATTTTGTTTATTTTTTTAGCTTTCACGTTGTAAGATTTCAAAAATTTGATAAACGTTCATAACAGTGGAAAATACCGCCAATTATACGCGCGTTTGTATATGTGTATGAGTAGTACTAAGGCCAACCAGACGAGACGCCGCCAGTATTGATTTTCCCCCGCCCCTCCTTTACGCGTATTGAAAGAGGGCCCGACATGCGGGCCAGTGTCAAGGTCGCGACTGAGCGTTGTAGTCATGCAGGTGGTCATGACCAGGGGGAGTCAGTAAATAAATAATTAATTGATTAAATAAATAAAAAATAAAAAAACGACGTATATTTTTGAATGAATATATATATATTCATTCAAAATTATACGTCGTTTTCTTATTTTATGTATATATATATAGAAAAGAGTTAATATTGCTAGAATATTTCTCTGTGTATTTTTTCCATTGTGAAGTGTCCGCTGCCTTCCTATCTCCTTCTTTTTTATTCTTATCCTGAAGAAGAGAAGAATTCTCGCTTTTGCTGCTGTTGCTCTGTTCTTAACCCATCTTGTCCGGGCTTACGTAGGTGAATGAGATGAAAAAGTGGTATACACATATTATATATAGAGCATTAAAATTTTTCGAATAAATTTTTACATTACTCTAGG
This sequence comes from Gastracanthus pulcherrimus, assembly GCA_949152435.1. Classification (NCBI taxonomy): domain Eukaryota; kingdom Metazoa; phylum Arthropoda; class Insecta; order Hymenoptera; family Pteromalidae; genus Gastracanthus; species Gastracanthus pulcherrimus. The sequence goes on from OX424576.1 coordinate 95,564,744, forward strand.
ATTGTAGGGTAAATAATTATTATTATTATCAATGATAACTTTCTCCCGTGCGTCGTCATTGTAATTAGATCTTTGAAACCGATCAATTTTTTTTTGCTTTTTTAAAACATTTCTTGTAGCTATCTTTCTTTACACCGCTGACAGCAGAGCGAGCAGAAGCGAGTTTACCAGCGCACATCCCCATGACTATCTTATGCTTTGGCTGGGATACGAATAATCACAGAAATCAAATTACAGTTACATTTATAGGAAGTGGGTGTGAATAAATAAAGATTAAATTGATGTTTATTATTAATATTTTTTATACAGTCTTCATATAATCTTTCAAGTCATTCGCAATAAAAGGTAAATGAAATGCAAGAATTTCGGATAATACAATTCTTAGATATACGCTTTTGTACAGATCGGTGTCGTCGACGATTATTTCCACGATAAAACATTCTATGTCGGCGTTATGTATTGAATAGTATTGTTTGAATGATTTAGGATCATTAAGAATGTTATTTACATTTTCTGTTGGTACTTTTTCGAGTTTGTCTTTCAAATATTCAAGCACATAGTCAACGGTGCGATTGACCTTACCGACTCGCTCCTTTAAAATGTTAAGCTGAAGGTCGACGAGTGCGCTTAGTGCGCGGAACCCTTCGAACGTTGACTGCTGCATAACGATACCTGGAGGATTGTTGAAAATTTTTCTTTTCCTGTAGAGAGGCAGCTCGTTTGTCCGATCTTCTTCTAAAAACTCGTGGTTATCGCTGGAGTGTGGTCTCTCGTCGATCATGATGGATTTAGTCCCGTACGAGGATGTAAATGTTAAGTCGTGATTCGTAAAGAAAATTTTAGTAGGACGTCCAAATTCATGGTAGAAGGAATAAGAATTGTCGAAATAAGCTTTTATAGCGTCCAATTGGTCTTTCAATATATTCCAACTAGTTTTATCAAGCGTAACATTATTGTACGAAGGACTGTCGTTGATTAGATTGATAACGTGATGGTAGTAGCCAGTGCTGTGCTCTAATCCTATGTAGAGTCGCTTCGTGTTAGATTTCTTGAGAGCATACGTCGTTGACGGCAAAAGATTCGGCAATTCGCTCGTCACTTCCCGTATTTCGCATGCTTGACAAGTAGCCATGATAATTTCTTTAACAAAAGAAACAAACTGAGAATTTTACACCACTTGAATACAATTGAGCACACGGGCAAAACTGGTTGTAAAGTGCAGCCACGAGAGACAATGTGGTCGCTTTACCCTGCGTGCTATTACTGGCCAGAAAACTCGATCGTCGACGCATGACGGTCTATGATGGATTTCTTTCCACCTCCCCTCCCCTCCAACGTGAATCATAAGAGTGGGGGGGGGGGGGGGTATGGTATATGAAGCCAGGTGCTACTCATTTTTCACGACCGTTATTCTGTCAATAAAGGTGTGGTTATGGTGTACAATTTTGAAACGACCCGTAGGCTGTACAAAATTATAATAAAACTGTTAACGGGCTTTCAAAGAAGTAAAAAGTATACTATTCGTCGGACGTTAATTTAAGAAACATTAAATTGAAAATAATAATGAATGGCGTGGGATGTAGGATATGTAGGTCGAAAGGTACATAAATAATTTATTAAACTTATATTGATGTATGTATATTTATTCAACCATTTACGGTCACAAATACAAACGACAATCATATATTTAATGTGTTAAGTGCATCTCAATCTAGAGGTGCATGATTGATTACAGAGGCCTGAACCTAAAGAGCGCTCGTTAGTGAACGTAAGGACCCTTTTACACTTTTATACTTAATCTTATTACAAATTTTTTTATAAAATCGTAAGCTAGTGCGTCATTTTTTGTGGTGTCTTGTAAGAAGAAACGACAAAATTTGTCGAGGTTCGTACCCCGACACTTGTGATACATTTGAATCAACGCTCTGAAGTGTTTTGGAATTCCATCGAACGCTTTTACAGTTTTTCGATGACGTTGAAAATGGTGTTTTGAAATCGATGGAACCCCATAACTGTCAAAGTATGTCCCGATTCTATTTTTGTCGATATGTATAGCTACCCAATGAGTTCCAGGCTTCGCATGAGCGTCGGTATTGCAGATTATGACTGCTGGTGCCATCATGATACGTGGAATTCGATCAGCCACGTATACACCGATTGTCCTGGCTTTCAGACCCTCGAGGGCTCTCATTATCTCCCTTGTATTCATGTTGACTTTTCTTCGTCCGTACTCTCGTATTCCGAGCTGGCACCGGCTACCTCGTCTTGCCCCTCAAAGCGAGAGCCAAATCTTACGCGACAGGAGCTTCTCCCCCAGACGAGATCTTGAAGGGCGTGATAAAATAAGTCACTGCTTTTTTCCGGTATATTTTGTTGCTTTTCCTCGGGTAGTAGTGAATAAAACCACTCTCGTAGCAGATGTGACCTCTGCAGAGCACAATACCCCTTTTTATACTCATTACCCTGGCAGCCGTGAAAAATGCACACATGCTTACAAAAAAACTTTCTTTGTAAATAGATGAAGCCTTCGGTCGTATATTCCTCGATATGTACGACGGGCCGAGCCATTATCGATTGAACATATCGTGCCTTTTCCGACCCTCTAACGTATATTTTAGTAGCATTTCTTGCGATATTCTAAAAATGATGGTATAATTTGCTTATGGTGATATCGACGTCGAACCATTGTGTACCATGCATTCGTAATGAAATGTAATCGTTAGGGGTTTTTACGCTCCTCGGCTATTCTTGATAGGGATGAGGTGGTCTGATTATTCAATGGCCAGTGAGATGATATTACAGAGGAACAACAGACACTTCTTTCGGTAAAAAATTATTGTCTTTATCTTTGAAATCTTGGATATCTATTATGTAATACATGACGATAACACAGCTCTAATCACAAACATTTATTTTACACGCACTATATAGTGGTAATATGCGGGTAGTAAGTCGACTATTTTGTGGAGGGTTCGTGTCACAAGTTATAACCTTCTATGCCCCTCCGCTACAATGTACAATCCCTTTCACTAGCGCCTCAAGCGTTGAAATCCGTAATAATTTGCCTGTTTGAATCGATTTCCCTAACGTTGTCAAATTCAGCGTAAACGATACAATTGACCGACTCCGACAGATGGCTTCGAATCGCACTTCGATGCGCAGTGCTCCCGACCGCACTAGGCTCTAGTGAGATGAAAAGTGGGCCGATAATTCGGGTGTCAGATCGAATGCGAATAGACAATAGCCCAGTGGATAACTATTGCGCCCAATATGGAGGCCGTCGTTGAGATAGTGTATGCCTGTACCGGAAGAAAGCGTATGAAAGGATTCAATGTACAGTTGGTTGGTTCCCGTAAAGCGTGGCTGCAAGGGTTTGCTAGGTATTTGTGCACCATCCACGTATAGCGAGAGATAATTTATGGTAAAATGTTGAAAACTAAAGGGATTCATCCGTCGGTTGCCGTTAAATGCACGATTTTGTACAAAACCTAAGATTATCCTCTTGGGTATTTGACCGAGAACGACGTTGTCGAGCGTATCTCCGAGAACGCCTCTGTGCATGGTAAACGATTTTACCTCGACTGTGATACTCGGGTACTTGGCCGTTGTTTTTGACAGAGCATTGGCATACGCTAGAAGAACGCCGGGGCTTATTTTTGCGCGCCGGACGATAAGCGTTGCTTCCTTGATTCGTATGGAAAATTTTACATCACCGGAGAAATCCATGAGGCAAAATGCATCTTTACTACGCACTAGCCTCACTTTCATTTCAACGCCGTACAGTAAAAATTTCGATTGGTTCAAGATGTCGACGTGGAAGTGGGCCAAAACGTTGAGTAATGTTGTCGATTGAGAACACCAACGTTGGCGCCTGCAGTGGTTCGGGGTTTGGCTGGCGACGCGTCTATACACCCTGGTGAATCTCCGTACCACAATCCAGAAGTCAGATGTGAATATATTGCCGGAGAAGCGTAATTTAACAGTGTTTATATATAGGCTCTATAAGGATAGGCTCAGTTTGGCGGGGAAACTAATTATTGATTGAAAAATATGTCAATCTGATCGAACAAAGAGTGTATAAAATTATTGATGGGTGCAACCTTTGCCTTTTCCAACTCCGTTTCCGATGGTAAAATATGCACTGTCAAATGTAGCTTGGTGTGCGCGAGATCTATGTAATGTTCCGTTGACCTCGGAACTAAAAATTTCAAAGGTGAATCACTTTCGTCACTGAGAGACGATACAGGCTTATAGAAAAGAAAAGAGCTGCTTTCGATGGATGTCTGTGTAAGTGGTAGAGTGAAGAGATCCAGCTCGCTCCTCATACCCTTTCCACTGCACGGGTGTAGAAACGCCATTTTTAAGACTTATTTCGGTCCAAAAATGTCTGTGATACTTCTGACAGATTTTCTGGTCCTCAGGCGCCTGGATGGTTTTTTCTTACTACTGCGTTTTTTCCGATAACTTTCTTCTAGCGGAGCACGTTGCGTGCATTTACAAGACTCTTTCTCGACTGTCGTTTACGCTTAGACGCACGCTCCTTATATTCACTGCCTTTCGTCATTTCAGATATTTTATTTGCTGCTTTTCTCTTCAAATTCTTACCAGACTCTTTAAAACTTGTGTCAAAGGACTCTTCGAAATTAGAACCGTTATTCGTGACGTCGTCCAACACGTTAAGTTGGTCTCTTATATCGATAATAATATTTTGAAAAGAATGATGCAGCAAGGGTATATAGTGTATTGGAGCAAACTGTTTTATCATGTTGTTGCCGAATTTATACTTTGAACTTTCGAAAGCTACTATGCGCAAAAGAGCTGCTTGTGTATCACCGACCGTGTAGGGGGCGCATATATCGGTGTAAACGTACAGTTGATCTTGTATAGCCCGGGCTAGACAAGCTGGTCTGCTGCTTACGTTAGCATTTATACGAAAGTTTGATGTGATAAAAGTTCCTGTCTATCTCTGTGTAAAATCTTCAAAGACAAAAATGCTTCGAATTTTTTTGTTAAATCGCGTGTGGTGAGGTTCTTTGCATGCGCAAGTTCGTTTCAAAGTATAGTAACCTTTCTGAAACTCTGTGGGTGCGAGTATTTGATGTACACGTGCATCGCGCACTTTATTATTTCCGCTGCAAGTTGGTCGACACTCTCGTATATACCGTGCGGGAAATTGTAAAATTCATCGTTTTCGGAAACTTCGTGTGTCTCGCTGCCCAATTTAATCGTGTAAGAAGCTTCGAATTCTTGAATATGCATAACCGTACACGGTGCGTGAATCTCGGCTAGCCCCACGTGCCGATCACCCGTTAGTCTTATTTTGCGGCACATATGCGTGGTAAAGCACGTAGTCGCGTTATCGGGATAGTAGACAACATTACTACTACTTGGAAGTACCAAATAAAAAGACTCCACTTTCTCCGTGTTTTGAGGCGTTTGAACGTTGGACGCGTTAATCCAAGAGTTAAACTTGTCGGGATAGCCGATCCAGTTGACGAACAATTGTGTTTTAGATCCGCGACCTTTCGTTTTGATGACGCGTTCGATTTTAAATTGCTGGTCACGGGCAAGCTCTTCGTTATAATAAAAGCCGTTGTTAATTTCACCATCAAGATCTTGCAGTTCGTACGTGTAAAAGTTTTGCCTTTGAGAAACGCGTTTCATTTTGAAAATCTCTTCACTAAAATTTTTTTAAACCCTTTCGCAAAGATCCCTTTAGACCGACTGATGCGTACTTAGTTGCCGACTTTGTATTTAGCGTGTTTCGATGACGTTTGTTTCTCGAAAGAGTGCGCCTCTGTAGGTATGCCCAAGCTTTAGTAGCGTTGTACATGTTTACATCCACAGGTTTCATATTTGTAGAGCTGTGCAGAGTGTTATTGTACGCGTAAACAATTTTTTGTACCACATCGATGTATCGCTGCTTTAAAGTACGATTGAGCCGTTCGACCACGGCTGCTTTAATGTCGGGATTTCGAGCGGCTCGAATCAAAATGTTGTGTTTCTTGAGAACCCTCTGCAGGGTTCCACCCACAAATTCTTTTCCCTTGTGTGTTTGCAAGCAGACGGGTACACGCCCGTTGGCTCTTTTGAGAATCTTTTCGAATGCCGTAGCCACACCTTGAGCAGTTCCATCGCGTAGCGGCTCTAAAAATGCGAACTTGCTGAGCACGTCAATGACAATCAGCAGGTAGCAAAAACTATCGTTATCGTTTTTTACGTATAGGCCTGCGAAGTGTGTAACAATCTTGATTGCTCAATCACTCGTAGATACACTCTTTCTCTTTCTTATTGTGTACGACCGATTTACCACGTACGTTAGCACGTATTAAATTTCGAGCACCAGCGTAACTAGCCTCGTGCACAGCGCCGTAATATTGATTTTCGTATTTAGACATTTTAAGCGGGCAGTTTGAGGCACCTTTTTTACTGCGTTTCTCGTTTGAGGAGCTGTAAATACTGACTCCGTCATCCTTCGTTTCGCCGTATTTAAGGGCGATGTCAATCTCTTGGCAATTTTTAAGACGTCAATGTTTCCAATGGGCCTACTAGGAGTGTCACTGCTACCGATACATTTTGCAAATTGAAATCTTCCGATGGGAGAATCGTAGTCGTCCCCATCTCGCCGTTTTCTCTTTTTCAAAACATCGTTCAATAGATCAACAATGTTTGACTGAAAAATTATCTTACCATCGACAATAACACTGCCTGTATTATCCCCTTTAAGATGACCGGGCTCGGTCGAACGCCAGTGCTTGAGCAGCAAACGGGCTTTTTTAACGTATACCTTGGGTACACTCTTAAGAATATACTCTTCCGAGAGCGGTGTCTTTGTAGCCTCAACCTCGTCGACGCTGCGATCAGTTTCTCTGTCCTCGGCTCGTTCACTCTCTTTAAAGAATAAATATCGTCGTAAAACTTCGAATCTAGTCGCGATAAATTATCACCGAATGTTTGTACGGTATTTTCGTTGCAGGTAGAAGTATCCGACGTCAGAGACTGGAATAACGCTTGTTCTTGTGGTGCAGGCTGCGTGAAACGCTGTATCCGGTCAAGCGTTGCTTCGGGAACTATAACCATCTTTCGTGCGTGCTCCATCTAGTGGACAAAAAATTCCGCATCCGATTAAGACTTATTAAATATTTTGGAAAAAACAGTGCTTATGAGTGGTTCCAGTAAGAGAGGTAAAAAAAACCACCGCTCTGAACGATTGTGCGTTTTCTGCTTTTCCACGCTGAATCCCCGCTGATTTTTTTATGCTTTTTCAATCGATGTTTTTCGGAATCTTTAAGTTTTACCACAGCGTGCAGTACATTCAACACGCGACAGCAACCGACGGATGAATCCCTTTAATTTTTAACATTCTACCATACATTTTCTCTCGCTATACATGGATGGTGTACAAATACCTAGCAAAACCTTGCAGCCACGCTTTACGGGAACCAACCAACTGTACATTGAACCTTTTCATATGGTTTTATCTGGTACAGGCATACACTATCTCAACGAGGGCCTCCATATTGGGCGCAATAGTTATCCACTGGGCTATTGTCTATTCGCATTCGATCTGACACCCGAGTTATCGGCCCACTTTTCATCTCACTAGAGCCTCGTGTGGTCGGGTGCACTGCGCATCGAAGTACGATTCGAAGAAGCTCTTACGGAGACGGTCAATTGTATCGTTTACGATGAATTTGACAACGTTTTGGAAATCGATTCAGACAGGCAAATTATTACGGATTTCAACGCTTGAGGCGCTAGTGAAACGGGGTGTACACTGTAGCGGAGGGGCATAGAAGGTTATAACTTATGACACGAACCCTCCACAAAATAGTCGACTTACTACCCGCATATTACCACTATATAGTGCGTGTAAAATAAATGTTTGTGATTAGAGCCGTGTTATCGTCATGTATTACATAATAGATATCCAAGATTTCAAAGATAAAGACAATAATTTTTTACCGAAAGAAGTGTCTGTTGTTCCTCTGTAAAATCATCTCACTGGCCATTGAATAATCAGACCACCTCATCCCTATCAAGAATAGCCGAGCAGCGTAAAAACCCCTAACGATTACATTTCATTACGAATGCATGGTACACAATGGTTCGACGTCGATATCACCATAAGCAAATTATACCATCATTTTTAGAATATCGCAAGAAATGCTACTAAAATATACGTTAGAGGGTCGGAAAAGGCACGATATGTTCAATCGATAATGGCTCGGCCCGTCGTACATATCGAGGAATATACGACCGAAGGCTTCATCTATTTACAAAGAAAGTTTTTTTGTAAGCATGTGTGCATTTTTCACGGCTGCCAGGGTAATGAGTATAAAAAGGGGTATTGTGCTCTGCAGAGGTCACATCTGCTACGAGAGTGGTTTTATTCACTAGCACCCGAGGAAAAGCAACAAAATATACCGGAAAAAAGCAGTGACTTATTTTATCACGCCCTTCAAGATCTCGTCTGGGGGAGAAGCTCCGGTTATAACTTGTGAAACGAACCCTCCACAAACTAGTCGACTTACTACCCTCATCCTCCCCTAGGGGCTGTAAGACCTTGTAGTGGGCCCCTCTGGGGCCGGTGGGGGGCTTAAACTAGTGTGGGCCAATGATCGGGGACCCCAGGCCCAGCTCACCCGTTTGAGTGAAGATCCCTATGAATGGGCTCTACCAGTGAAAGGCCCCATAGTGGTTCTCTGGGTCGGGTCTACACTCCTCCTCTCCCTACTTGTAGGGGATGAAGTGTGAAGGTCAGCGGCTCGCACTGGTAACGAAGAAACAGCCCCCTGTTCAGCGGTACAGTACAGCTGAACGGGTCTCTTTAACACGTTACACGATTTCATTTAACACGAACACGAGCACAACACGACACTGGGACATACATCACATCACAATGCAAGGAGTACCTATTTCTGGAACCACCAGGGGACTGTCACATTCTTTCTCGTGTCTGCTCCTCGGGTTGGCTGAGGGTACAATGTATAAACTGGGTTAGCACTCCCAGGCCGCCGGATAGTACAGAAGCGCTGGGTCGTCCTGCCAACAGGACCCTGGCTACCTCACCAGTCGGCGCATAATCTCCCTGGGCATAGTAGTGCCGGTTGGCGACCGGACTAGGGTCTTGCTGTGTCGGGGGGGGGGGGGGGGGGGGGTTCTACATCGAGACCACAGACTTCTCCGGGACAGGCTCAGAGGAAGGCGGCATCCGGAAGTGGGAACAGAGGAGTGCTCTCTTGACCATCAACACCGGGGTCAGGGTACCGGGCGGGTTACTTTAAAAATGCAGAATGAGATTATAGAAACAGATTTAAAAGTGCAAACAGATATAGACATGGAAATCCCTATCTCCGAAAAAATTAACAATCAAGTGGTGTTGCAGGCGACAGCCTTGGGCCCCCAAGGGAACGAGGTGCGGTGTACCACAACCACACTTGGACAAGAGAGCTGCCTCAGCAAACCCACTACTGCAGCCCACGAGTCGGGTACCAATCCTAAAGCTAACGCTGCAGGAACGGGTACCCGGTATCATTCGGTGTGCACAAAAAGCCGCCGAGAATGAGAGTGGAAGGAATATCTTCATATGCACAGACAGCAAATGCACTCTATCAGCATTAGCTAATTACACAACGAAATCCAAGTTGTTGGCAGAATGCCATGAGGCAATAAACAACTTGGCAAATTCAGGAAACACCGTTACACTGGTATGGACTCCTGGACACAGCAATATTCTCGAAAATGAGATAGCTGACAGGCTTGCTGAACTAGGCGCCAAAGAGAGTTTCATCGGACCAGAACCAATGATTGGCATTAATGCTAAGAGGAGATCGGACGAGTTGAACAACTGGGTGACCAAAGAGCATGGGAAGTACTGGACCATGTCTAAAGTTTGCCGTCGAGCCAAAGCCTTGCTCGGCACGGAGCTCAACGAGAGGAGGAGCAAAGACCTTCTGAAACTCAAGAGAGCGGATGCAAGAGCCATCACTTGTATTCTTACTGGACATGATTCCTTAAATTACCATAAATACAGCATAGGGCTGTCAGAAAGTCCAATGTGCAGGTTTTGTTTGAAAGAGGGGGAAACCTCATCGCATATTCTCTGCAAGTGCCCAGCAATCATGAGCAAGCGGAGAATGGTGACTGGGGAGTTTTTCCTCACTGAACAAGATATAGCTAATAGCAGTGTGGGGGAGATACTTTCCCTCTGGAAAGTAATCTGGAAACACCTAGAGTCAAAATAACTGAGGGCAGAAGCTAATATTGACTCAGAGCATTGGGCGAGATTTTATATGAAATCGGTACCCGACGCCTAGAGGATCAGTAGGGTCGCAGAGGGACTACCCAAGCGACATGAGTCTGGCATAAACGTCAACCAAGAATTTTCTAATAATAATAATACTACCTTCATATTACCACTATCCAGTGCATGTAAAATAAACGTTTGTGATTAGAGTCGTGTCATCGTCATGGATTACATAATAGATATCCAAGATTTCAAAGATAAAGACAATAATTTTTTACCAAAAGAAGTGTCTGTTGTTTCTCTACAAAATCATGTCACTGGCCATTGGATAATCAGACCACCTCATCCCTATGAAGAATTGCCGAGCAGCGTAAAGACCATTAACGATTACATTTCGTTACGAATGCATGGTATACAATGGTTCGATGGCGATATCATCATAAGTAAGTTACACCATCATTTTTAGAATATCGCAAGAAATGCTACTAAAATATGTTCAATCGATAATGGCTCGCCCCGTCGTAAATATCGAGGAATATACGACCGAAGGCTTCACCGATTTACAAAGAAAGTTTTTTTGTAAGCATGTGTGAATTTTTCACGGCTGCCAGGGTAATGAGTATAAAAAGGGGTATTGTGATCTGCAGAGGTCACATCTGTTACGAGAGTGGTTTTATTCACTACTACCCGAGGAAAAGCAACAAAATATACCGGAAAAAAGCAGTGACTGATTTTATCACGCCCTTCAAGATCTCGTCTGGAGGAGAAGCTCCTGTCGCGTAAGATTTGGCTCTCGCTCTGAGGGACCAGCTCCAAATACGAGAGTACGGACGACGAAAAGTCAATATGAATACAAGGGAGATAATGAGAGTCCTCGAAGGTCTGAAAGTCAGGACAATCGGTGTATACGCGGTTGATCGAATTCCACGTATCATGATGGCACCAGCAGCCATAATCTGCAATACCGACGCTCATACGAAGCCTGGAACTCATTGGGTAGCTATACATATCGACAAAAATAGAATTGGGACATACTTTGACAATTATTGGGTTCCACCGGTTTCAAAACACCATTTTGAACGTCATCGTAAAAACTGTAAAAATTTTCGATGGAATTCCAAAACACTTCATAGCGTTGATTCAATGTGCTGTGGACAGTATACCATAATGTTTCTGCATCACATGTGTCGGGATACGAACCTCGACAAATTTTGTCGTTTCTTCTTACAAGACACCAGAAAAAATGACGCACTAGCTATAAGGTTTTATAAAAAAATTTGTAATAAGATTAAGTATAAAAAAAGTAAAAGAGCCCTTACGTTCACAAACGATCGCTCTTTAGGTTCAGACCTCTGTAATCAATCTTGTACCTCTAGATTAAGATGCACTTAACACATTAAATATATGATTGTCGTTTGTATTTGTAGCCATAAATGGTTGAATAAATATACATACATCAATACAAGTTTAATAAATTATTTACGTACCTTTCGACCTACATATCCTACATCCCACGCCATGCATTATTATTTTCAATTTAATTTTTCTACAAAAGATTATAATTTAATCGTAAAAACGGCCCTACTCTGGGCCACGATGCCATATTATACGTAGAACACACTCATTTTGCATAGATAACTCAGGGGAAAAAGCAAATTATTTATGCTTTATATTTGATAATTTTTTATGTTTATTATTTATTTATATATATATATATATATATATACGCGTCAAGGAGGGGAGGGGGAAAATCAATACGGGTTGCGTTTCGCCCAGGTGGCCTTAGTACTACTTGTATGTGCTTGTGTGTACGTGCGTTTATGTGTTTATTATATGTACATGCGTTTGTGTATGAGAATGTTATATGTAACTGCGTTTCTGTATATGAATGTTATAGCCTGCGTCTACACAGATACACTAACATGGAGAGTACACACCCTGTGGGAAACTATCTTTTATCAAACTTCAGGAGGTAGTTTCTGGTACAAAAAAAATTAAGCCGATTACTCGTAATCTTTTCCAATGGGTCCCTGTTTTGGAGATATGAGGTATTTAGATTCTTTTGACAACTACTCTGCAAGCTTTTATGCTAGAAAAATTGCCTGAAAAGATAATCAATGTTGGCGGAAAGAGCTGTAATTTAAGATTTACTTGATATAAAAATATTATTCTGATGCAATGATTTAACATTTGAAGATAATTATTAAAAATGCATGAATATTCCATGAATTTTAACTCTGAAATTCGATAATTTTTCATGCATTTTAAATCATAATCTTGAATTGTTAATAACTTTTCATCAGAATAATGATTTAATAGAATACAAAGCTTAAATTGTAGCTCTTTTCACCTACTTTAAGTATCTCTTGGGTCAATTTTTCTAGCATAAAAACTTGCAGAGATGTTGTCAAACAAAGTGGTACATTTTTTCATTAAAATAACGCATATTTGAAGCAAAATACCTCATATCTAGAGAACAAGGACTCATTGGAAAAAATTATATGTGCTAGGCTTCATTTTTAGGTACCAAAAACCACCTCCTTAAGTTTGATAAAAAATCGTTTCCCACAGGGTCTTCACTCTCCTTGTGAGGTGCACACCCGAGTGTGTTTCTATAGTATTATATAGGGATACGCTAGAAATACCTAAAGATATTTAGTAATATCTAGTTATATTTCGCAACTTAATTCTAGATTCTACTGAAACTTACTAGAAGTTGCTATGGGTACACACCTGGATGTCTGTGTATGTGTACTTGGGTGTATATATGCGTGCATACATGTGTAAGTATTTGTGTGAATGAGTGAAGGTGTGTATAAGTACCGATGTGAGGAAGTGCAGGTTCATTTATATTCGTGTGTGTGGATGTACGTCTGAAAGCATGTATAAGTATGGGGTAGTCTGAGTATGTGCATAATTTGTGCAGCAATGAAATGAAAAACGATTAGTATTCTCATTTTTCAGCGGGATAGTTGGATTTTGTTCTAATAAGTATTGGATACTCTTATATCAGACTGATGTATTTAAATGCAACAGATGGATGCATCAGATAAACTCGTATGCACTTTGATTTATTCGGATGTATCAGATGCACGTAGATCAGATACAGTTGGATGCAACGGATGTGCATGGATTCATCGAATTGACTGGGATGCACCGAATGCCCTCAGATGTACTGGATGCATTTGGATCAACCAGATGCACTTGGATATGCTTAAATGTAAACAATTAACTTTTCCACAAAAATAAATGCTATTTCATGATATGAAACTATGACGAAGACCATTCAAATGAACACGAAATTTTACCATTACATTTACTTGTGTATTACTTGATCGATTGTAAAAAAATTCATTCAGTACTCCTTTGGGACCAAATAGAACATCCACGCAAAATTTCATATCGATCCAATAATAAATGTAGGAGGAGTATAAAATAATTTAAACCCGTGAACTGGGGCTGGAGAGACTTCGCGCCAATTAATAAATTGATTTATCACATAGCATCTGGCTTAGTTAAAGTTTGTACTACTGATCTTTATCGGAGGGCGAGATATGTCTTTTCACAAATGCACGCAGAGATACGTATTTTCCAATCGTTTTCGTGATATACGCCACTTTCAGTTGGAGCCGTCGATTTGTATTATATTCCCTGTTCGTAGTTAAAAGGTATGTTATAATTTTTCGTCGAAAAATTACTAAATTTTACCTAATTTACTACTATATAAATTGCATAAACCCCTCAGAGGTGTAAATATTATTCTAAAGGCCAATTTGAACGAGTAGTGGTATAAATTAAAATTAATTAAATGCTGAAAATTATTTTTAAATTATTTTTAAATTTCCTTTACCTTTGATACGCAGGCTAATTGCTGCAAGTAAGCTCGTTTTTCCAGCACCACTAAATAAAAAACAGAATTGTCATTTAGAAAGTAAAGAAGATATTTTTTAAAGTTATCAAATAATTTATACCTTGGACCCATGATAGCTGTTAAGGTTCCTGACCTTGCAACGCCGTGGACTAAATGAATACAAATATATTAATTTTATATTTATTTAATTGACAGAAAAGTAGCCCTACTGAAAATGGTTCGTAAGAACTTACGTAAAATCTTTCGTTAGAACTTACATAAACACTTACGTAAGAACTTACGTAGAAACTTACGTAAGAACTTACGTAAAAACTTACGTAAGTACTTACATAAGTTCTTACTTGCAATTTTAAATTGAATTAGCCAACTAAACAATAAATTAAACAAATTAAATTGACATATATTGAGATACCCACTATGGTAAGTACCATCCAGATGGTACTTAGTAATTTGGTACTTTTCAGGCGTAAAATATTATTATTAGTAATTTTGAAATTTGGTTAAGCTGCCTGTGTAAGAATTTGTGTAAGAACTTACATAAGAACTTAGGTAAGAAATTACGTAAGTTCATACATGAGTTCTTAAGTAATTTCTCACCTAAGTTCTTAAAGAAATAGGCAGCTTAAAAAAATTTTAAAATTATTAAAAATAATTTTGTATTCCTTTAAAGTACCAAATCCGGATGGTACTTCCTATAGTGGGTATTTCAATGGATGTAAAATTAATTTGTTTAATTTATTATTTAGTTTGCTAATTCAATTTAAAATAGTAAGTGAGAACTTGTTGTTGTTATGAACCATTTTCAGTAGGGAAAACTAAATGCTTTAAAGATGCTTTTAATTATAGTGTACTTTCTCTTTCAACTAAAATAGTCATGATTTTATCATTTATCTATAAACAAAAAATTTACCTTCATTTAATAGCTGTATACATTCAAGTTGCCTTCCTCTTAATAGGTCTCTTAAATAACTACCATTCTTTCTTCTTTCAATTTCAATAGATATGTTTCTCCACGTTAAGTTTAACTCTTTTGACGAATAAAAACTTGGCGATGGGGCGATGTGCATAGTATTGTGTTCCTAGAAATAGAAAGTGTATGCATTGACAAACATTTATTTACTCATTGATCAAAGAAATATTAAATATATCTGAGATAATTCCGTATTGAAAATGAAAAATTAAGGAATTATTTACTTAATTTGTACAATTATGTATAAGGAAGCTTAGTTTTGATTTAACCCCATCAATGTGTGAAGATTCAAACAAAATGTACAAACTAAATATTTCACATTGAAATTAATTTTAAATTTTTGTACAATTTTTGTTATTATATATGCGAAATAAAAATTTAAAAAAATCGATCTACCTTGAAATACCTTATAATGGGTAAAGTATATGGAGACAAGATCCTCACTATTTTAGTGTAAGAATTCATGCATTTGTGGCACCAGATTTGATATGCAATGCAAGTATATAATGTTACCAGCAAGAGCATGATTTAAGATCACGACAGCTACTCACACTAAGAGAGCACGACAGGGATAATAATTATATTTCATGAAACTTATACCTTGAAAGCACGCCGCCACCCTGTAAAGTATAAGACCCCATCGTACTCCAATTGCACAGTCACATCCTATGACCTACCGTTTCATGACGCTCACACTATTTCGGTATCAGATACTTCAAGTGATTGAACGTTTGCACCCTCTTTTTTCTCCTTAAGGGGGCAGGCCTGGGTTAAACCCAAATAAACAATTTTTTTTACTAGTCCAGTAAACATTTTATGTTTAAAAGCAATCATTCTGAAAATATTTATGCTATAAATACTAAGAAATATCTTAAATTTTACCCTTGTAAAACTTCAAATTCTTGAGCTTGCACGTCACAATAAATTACTATTTTTAATACCATATTTATTAAAGTTACTGTGTTCCTCACACGATTGCAGGTGACATGATGATCAAAAATATCTTTTTCCATCGATTATTCTACTCCTTGAGACATATATTATAAAAATTACGAAGCACTTACTCGCTAAAATATTTTTTATTATTTCTTTTCAAAGACCCAACCGATTAAAAAAAAATAAAATAAAATTTTTTTAAAAAATCTGTTAGGTGTCCGAAAAAAAATAAGAAAAATTAATGAAAAAGGGCTTTGATCTTTTTGTACTACATGTCAAAAGAAGTTGAATAACCGTTGACAAAAAAATTTTCGTCCATTATATCACCTGCAATCGTGTGAGGAACACAGTAACTTTAATAAATATGATATTGAAAATAGTGATTTATTGAGACGTGTAGGATCAAGATTTTGAAACTTTACAATGGTAAAATGTAAAATATGAAGTGTATATGCACAAATATTTTTAGAATGATTGCTTTCAAACATAAACAGTTTTCTGGACTAGTAAAAAAATTGTTTTTCGGTGTAACCCAGGCCTGCCTCCTTAAATAGGCGAGGTCTATAACTCAATCGTCCGAAGACATTTATACCAATATAGTGTATTTCTAGGATGGCAACGTGCTGTCAAGGTATGACTATCATGCTATCTTAGTATGTGACGGGTAATTACTCTCTCTCTCTCTCTCTCTCTCTCTCTCTCTCTCTCCCTCTCTCTCTCTCTCTGTGCGTATTAAGGACGCCTCTTTGAAGCTCCTCATTTAAACCTTGCCTACAGATTTCTCAAACTCCCGTGGGAGTCGAGATTGATTCCAGACTAGTCTGAAACTAGCCAGCTCTCGTTTTAAGGAAAAACGCAGCTCGGTGTGTTCTGCAACCTACAGCCGCCTCCTGGGGATTGTTCGGGGCCGAGTTGACCTTCGTGCGGCGACCGCATCTAGCGAATATAAGGAGGTGTCCCAAATAAGTTGGTTTGCCCGACACTATCTTCCTCTCTCGCGCCTACTCGGGTATTCTTTTTCTCTCGCGAACACGCCTCCGAGAGTTCGCACACAGCGTACAGTGTATGTATGTACCCTTCCCCTTATTCGTATGATTATATATAAACTTTTATATAAAACACATTGAGTCATCCTTGTCGTTACCTTTTTCCGCATATTACTCATGCTCTAATATGCTCTAATATGCTATAATATAATATAATATAACATAACACAATATAATATAATGAGATATACTATTAATATATCGCGGGTTTGAACGTGTTAAAACCCCCGTTATACATATGAATATCTGTCGTTATTGTATACTATAATAGTTAAGATTTTTTCCCTTGAATGTAGTAATATTGAATTTTTTTACAACTAATCGTTTATTTAAAAGTATATATTGTTACGTATAAAAAAAGAGGCGTGACTCGGGCGCGAACCGTGAGTCTCTGGATCAGGATGCAGATATGTTCGGCCCTAGACTAATGCTGCCCCTGCAGACTGCTGTTTCTTATCGTCTTCCTATGCGTTATTGCGTCACGCACCGTGACAATATATATCGTGAGGGGTCAAGACTGGATTAAGTCCTAAAAATAAACATAAATGTTTAAAATTTCGCTGATATTTCTCTTTTTAAGTTAAACGTGCAAAAAGACAAAATATAATACTTTTTGAATATACAAAAATGTAATTAGGTTGATTATCTTTAAAAGGAAGCACATACGAGGGTAGTTCAATAAGTCTTTAGAATGACCAACAGATGGCGCGCGAATCGCTCCAAATCATCTGTTTTCAGTCAGCACCACTCCCGACTAGATATATGGTGCAGTCACAGTCCACATCTTCTGAGTTTACGTGTTTTTATAACCAATTGAAAAAAAAAAATTGCTTGTTAAGAAAAATGGAAAAAAAAACGAGTTCAGAGCGGTAATTAAACATTTTCATTTAAAGGGTTTAACTCCATATGAGATAAAAAATGAATTGGACTCAGTTCATGGCACATCTGCCCCTGCCTTAGCAACGGTTTATAACTGGGTAAATGAATTTAAGCGTGGTCGTACATCAATAAGTGACGAACCACGTTCAGGAAGGCCCGTAGAAGCAACTACTCCCGAAATCATCAATAAAATCCACGATATGGTGTTGAACGATAGAAGATTAAAAGTGCGTGAGTTAGCTGAGGCCACAAGGATATCTATAGGTGCAGTTGTTTCAATTCTACATGAAAAATTAGGCATGAAAAAGCTATCGGCAAGATGGGTGCCGCGTTTGCTCTCAGCTGAGAATAAACGCAATAGAGTGGTCGCCTCTGAGGCTCTTTTGGCGCGCATAAGTCGGAATCCTGAGGAATTTTTTCGTCAATTTGTGACTGTGGATGAAACATGGATACACCACTACACTCCTGAGACGAAGGAACAATCCAAACAGTGGATTTCCACAGGCGAACCAGCTCCAAAGAAGGCAAAGACCGTAAAGTCAGCTGGTAAGGTTATGTCTACAGTTTTTTGGGATGCACGTGGAATTATACTTATTGACTACTTGGAAAAGGGTAAAACAATTACTGGTGAGTATTATGCATCATTATTAGAGCAGCTGAAAGAAGAAATTAAAAAAAAAGACCACATTTGGCGAGAAAAAAAATTCTCTTTCACCACGACAACGCCCGAGTTCACACATGCTTCGTTTCAATGGCTAAAATTGAAGAACTAAAATTCGAATTGGTCGAACACCCACCGTATTCACCAGATTTAGCCCCCAGTGACTTTTTCTTATTTCCAAACTTGAAAAAATGGCTCGGTGGACAGAGATTTACGGACAACGAAGACGTCATTGCCTCTGTAAGTGCTTATTTTGAGGAACTTCCGAAAACGCACTTTTCTGAAGGATTAAAAAAACTTAAAAAGCGATTGACCAAGTGTATAGAGCTCCAAGGAGATTATGTTGAAAAATAAAAAAAAATTTACCCAAAAAAAATTGTTTTTATACTTTATTCTAAAGACTTATTGAACTACCCTCGTAGTACTCTAAATGACAAAAATCAAAGTTTTAATATGGATGCTTCAATTGCCACATTTTTTTAGAGCCAACATACGATGAATCAATCTGAAACTTTCAGAATAAGTTTCGTGTATGTATAACCTCAGACTGATTGAGAGAAAATGCCAATTTACTCATACATATTGTGTAATAGTTCAATATTCAGACATAAACTTAATATTCTTTCAAATATTTAGAATTTTTATGGATTAGTCCGATACATATAATAAACGTTCTCGAAATCGATTTACTCTTGTATTGACGGAATCTTTTTGAATTGTCCTTCCTCCTAAAATAAACTTTGAAATAGCAAAACAGAAGTTTTCTTAAAAACATGTTAGGTACATGTTTTGGCCCATTTGGAATCAAAATACACTATTGTTTTAAAATATTTGTATGAATGCGTGTATGTGTGTGTGTGTGTGTGTGTGTGTGTGTGTGTGTGTGTTTGTGTGTGTTGTGCTTGCTTATGTGTGTATGTGTTATGTTTGTGTGTGTGTGTTTTCGTGTGCCTGCATGTGAGTGCGCGTATGTGCATGTATGTGTATGTTGTGTGTGTTTGCGTGTTATACGTGTTTGTGTGTGTGTGTGTGAGTGTGTGTACGTATGTGTCGCTCTATATCTCGAGTAATCCACGGTTAATTGTAATGTTTCAGGGCTCATTTTTTGGTATTATATATAAGGAAGGGGGCTTAAGGAAGTTCTTTTATGACAATTGACATAAAAACAAAAATGTGTACAATAATTTGTTTAATTGTTACAAAATCAGAAACGTTATGATATAAGAGAAGGAAACTAAAGGTAAAGTGACAAAAAATTTGTTTGAAATATCGATATTGCAAAATTAGATATCGCGTAAATTAGAGACCCACAGAGCATGAAATATTTCCTAAATATAACTGTAATATTTCTCGTAAGATTTGGAATATTACAGAAATATTTCAATGAAATATTACTGTAATATTGTTATGTCCGCTTTTACGGGACATTGTAATATTTCATGTAATGTTTAAAACATATTTCATGAATATTTCACATAATATTTCCTGAAATATATCCGAACTTTACTATATAATAAAATATTACACGAAACAATTCAGAAATATTACAGAAATGTTTAGTGTAATATTACATGAATTGTTTCAGAAATATTTCTGTAATATTTCCAAGATCAAACGGCTTTACTGAATCTTTCGTGAAATATTACAGAAATATTTCAGAAATGTGTAGCGGAATATTACATGAAATGTTTCAGAAATATTTCTGTAATATTTCCGTATAAAAACGCCCCGTTAATAAATTGTAATCAAATTGCTTTACTGAATCTTTCATGGAATATTACAGAAATATTTCTGAAATGTTTATCGTAACATTACAGGAAATGTTACAGAAATATTTCTGTAATATTTGCAAGATCAAACGGCTTTACTGAATCTTTCGTGAAATTTTACTGAAATATTTCAGAAATGTATAGCGGAATATTACATGAAATGTTTCAGAAATATTTCTGTAATATTTACAAGATCAAACGACTTTACTGAATCTTTCGTGGAACATTTCCAAGATTTGGCGGTTTATCTGAATATTTCATTCAATATTTTAAAACCAAATGACCTTGACGAATATTTTATGAAATACTCCATGACTGCATACAAAGTTCGTGTACTGTAGGGAGTTTTATCAAAAAATAAATCTGGAATCAATTATAAATAGAAAATTTATTAATTAGCTTTAATTACAATAATGAATAAGTACAAGGTTTAAGAATTAATTATTCTACTACTTTATTATTCTGCGGGGGGATGGAGCAATGGGAAAGACTTCCGTTTTTGACAAGCAGTGCTGAAATATAGATATATAAATGAATCATTATAATGATATAAAAACCTCTTAGACACCGTATGTAACTAATAAGCATATTTAGACATCAATAGCATATCTATACGTTAAACCATAAATCAACTACAATCCAAGCAAGCTTGTAGTTTATTGCAAATTGCTCGAAATTAAGTTAAGGTGATGCTAAAGCCATCAGTCTCCGACAAATATGAGGAACCACTTTTCTTATTTTATTTTTAATTTTGAGTAAATATCTCTATGAAACGTTATTGCCCTACTCAAAAACAAAAAAATTTCAGAGAGATATTTTCTCAAAATTAAATATTGAATGAAAAAAGTGGTTCCCCGTATTTTACGGTAACAAGAGGGTTTAGCATCACCTTAATTGGGTTATATTATGGGTTTTGGTTTTAGGGCTCTATTATTTACACTCGTTTAAGTTCTGTTTCAATTTTTAGATAATATGTACACAGTTGGATCATCATGAATACACTAACAAAATATTGTGTAAGTTCAACAATTTTTCCGACAAGTAGTGTATATAACTATAATGAGGTTCAAATATCAAACTGAAAATAATCTACAATAATTTTACAAAAAAAAAAGATCCTACCTCTGGGTGGTGGGTTTTGATGATGCTTTAGGAAATAAGTTTCGTAGAAATAATTTTGAGTTTGAAAAACATGTCATACTTGCCGCATCTTTACCTTTTAAACAGTTTCTTTTTATTGGAATATTATTATAAGTACCTAATTAGTGTCTACAAATAATAAGCACATCTAAATACCTATCAAAAACTATGGAGCACACTATATGGCTCTCATAACCTGCAGTTGATACGCAAAGTGTACCACGCAGAGAGAGAGAGAGAGAGAGAGAGAGATTCGATTTGATTTGACTTTATTTGACACCTTGGGGTGGAACCCCGTCTGGTGCTAGCTGAATTACAGGTTTATATTTTACAGTTAATTATACAGTTTTGTAACTGTATAATTAACTAATCGAAGTGCTTAATTATTAATAAAAATGCTGATAGGTTGAGGTACATAAATAACGGTGCTCTCTTATTTACGCAGCGTCTTGTTAGTTAACTTATCTTATCTTAGACTACTAAACTTATATGTATATTATCAATGTAGAATTAACCAATGTAGAATTAACGACGTGCGCATAATATTGGTTCGCGTGTGCGGAGTCGCTCCGGGGTGGAGGGTAGGCCTTCGGCGCGGACACGCTCTTCCCAGTCTATGACGTCACGCTCTAAGAGAGCATTCTTGAGCGACGATTTGAAAGAGCCTAATAGGTGTGATGAAAAGACAATCAGTGAGAGGGAATTTAGTAAGACTGATGCTTGAATGTAGAAAGATTGCTTATGAGCTTCAGTACGTGGAGCAGGGTAAAGAAGTACTTGCGGTGGGTTCCTCTCAGAGCGGCGGAGGGAGAGGTCAACGTCCAGTCGGGTGAAACGCGTAGCCAGATAATCAGGTCTTTCGTTAGAAATTACCGAGTAGGCGATCGAGCCGCTGAAGTATTCACGGCGGCGCTGTGCCGAAAGCCAACCTAGCTCGAGCCGAAAAGGGGTGACGTGAGCTCGCCGAAGGATGTTGCCTACTACGAACCGGACGCATGCGTTCTGAATGCGTTGCAACTTGAGACGGCGAGTTGCGTCAAGGTCGCTGTAGACACGCGTAGTCAAAACTCGGAAAAATCAGGCTTTCTACAAGGTGCTTTTTTATGTGCTTTGAAAGGGCGCGTCTGTAAAATTTAAGCACGTAAAGAGCGCCATAGACTTTCCTAGTGACATGTCTAGCGTGCAGTTGCCAATCCAGGGTGGGCATGATCCAGACCCCGAGGTTGCGTGCTTGAGATACGTATTCCAGCAAATGACCGTCCATGGATAATTTAGGAATATGAGCTAAATTTATAGTATTGATGTAGGCTTGGCTGCCGAGGATCGTTACCTTAGTCTTGGCGAGGTTAAGTTTGAGACCGTTGTCTCTCGCCCACTGAGTCACTGCTTGAGCATCGCGGTTCAAAGAGACAAGGGCTCCTAAGAGATCAGACGGGTAGCAGTGAATGTACAGTTGCGTGTCGTCTGCAAAGATCATGTACTTGGCGAGCCTAATGACGCTTGGAAGATCATTTATAAATATCGCAAAAAGAAGCGCACTAAGCCATTCCGAGATGGAGCCACCATCATCGATGACTGCTTGAAGGCGATCGGCAAGGTAGTTAAAAAACCATCGCAGGACCCGATCCGACTCGTTTAATGCTCGTAGTTTAGCCAGAAGCAAGGCATGCGGTATGAAATCGAACGCCTTGGAGAAGTCGAATAGCACTAATATAGTGAGCATGCGTTTGTCTATCGCGTGTCTGACGTCATCAAGTACGCCTAGAAGTGCTGTCTGGGTGCTATGACCCGACCTGTACCCTGCTTGCCGTGGATCAAGAAGTCTGTTGACCTCGAGGTACCCGAGAAGCTGTTTGTGCACGACGCGCTCTAGGACTTTCGAAAGTTCTGGCAGCTGAGCGATCGGCCGTGTGTCGGAGGGTGAGCTGGGGGTTTTAGTCTTGGAGACTGGTACTAAGAGTGCCTTCTTCCAAAAAGACGGAAACGAGGCGCTGTTGAGAGACGAATTGCAAAGGTCGGTGAGGGGGCCCAGTAATTCGGGTAGTAGAGCCTTTAGCATCTCCACTGACATTCCATCAAGGCCTGAGCCTTTAGATGATGAGTTGAGTAACGCATTCTTAACCTCATTTCGTGTAACCGGAGAGAAGTCGAAATGAGTGGAAATGTTAGTGTTAAAGAGAGTGTCCCTGACCTTTTGATAATCGGTCTCTGATAAGGGGAGAGAGTGACTCACGGTGGAGGCATAGTGCCTGTTTAAGGTCGTGGGGTCGAAGTATAGGAATGGGGATGGCAAATTCGACGCCGACATCCCCATGTGTCGCAGCTCGCGCCACTTCGAATTAGAGTCAGGCGAGTTGGCGAGTTTCGTTTCTAAGAACTTATTTTTCGCGGTGTCGAGAGCGTTACTAACCTCTGCACGTAAAGTTTCGAACCTTGTGCGGTCGGGTTGTTGGCCGGTGGTGCGAGAAATCTTATAGGCGCGGTCGCGTTGTTTCATTCGAGCTCGTATAGTAGGTGAAATCCATGGTTTATGCTTCGACGAAATTGTTATCGAGCGAAGTGGTGCAACGGCGTCATAAGCTGCAACGAGAGCGATAGTTAGATTCCGCTCGGATTCGTTGATGTTATGTGAATTGGGTCCGAGGATGAGGCAGGAAGAGGGTGAGGTGGCGAGAAATGTGTTTGAAGCGAAGGGGGTGAGCGGGAGACGCGCACGAGGTTGGTACGTAGTAAGGAAATTAGTGTTTCGTGGTCGATGTTTTTTTAGGTTTCTCGTTCGTATAACCTTAGTGAAGGTTGGAGGTTTGGTGCAGCAAATGTCAATTTCGATGAAGTCGTAGCCTGCAATAAAAGGAGCCTCAGATTTGGTCAGTGATTGGACTGAAGAGAGGTCCTTGACAACGAATAGGTCAAGCCATGTGTGGGAGCGATTGGTATGATGGGTGGGTTCGGACGGGACTAGAGAAAGGGAGTGTGATTCTATAAGGGTGCTTAGGTGGTTGGAAGCGGCGTTTGGGACGGCCATGTTGATGTTAAAGTCGCCTGCGACGATAACGTTTGTGTAATGTGGGAGGCAGGTGGTGAAACAATTGAAGAAGTGCATATGATATGCTGCAGAGGGGCGCCGATAAACAACAGCTAAAAGTATTTTTATAGAAGTGTTTATTAATTCACATATAAGAAATTCGGGCGTATTATCGTATATAGGATTAGATTGCGCTAATATTTTTACTTTGTAATTATCATGTACATATAGTCCGACGCCTCCACCTGCTTTCCCATCGCGGTCCACTCTAAAGAGGTTAAGCTTGTCGATCGCTAGGTGAGCATCCGGCTCATTTTCTACCAAAAAGGTTTCAGTCACGGCGAGAATGTCGTACGCACGAGCGGAACAATGATGCTCTATAAGGGCGAAGTGGGCTGGAGTGTTCAGTCTGTTTGCATTAATGTGGCCAATTCGTAAGAAATCGCGATTTTGTGCTGGCACCGACCGAGCTAGAGACTGTCATGCAGTTGTGGGCGCGGCTAAGGCCTCGGGCAAGGGCTCGAGCGCCGCGAGGTCGGCCTCTTCATAAACAGGGATGAGAGGTGAGTTTCGTGTTTGTCGCATGCAAACGACCAAGTTTTTCACGATTGGTCGGTCGTAGCTTAGAGCCTTGGACACAGTAAGCGCTTTACTATAAAGTATATATATACGGGCTTGGGCCACACAGGGCTTATGTAGACTTTGCCTTTGCCGCCGACTCCGAAGATGGTTTGCGCGTCTGTATTTTTTAGACTGCTCGCTTTTTTTAGAACTGCATCTCGTATGGTTGGTGACGTAAACTTAATTACGAAGGCTTGAGCGGGAGGAGGCGCGGAAACGACGCCAAAATCATTAGCCGAACTGCTATCTGAAAGAGCGGGGGGCTGCTCTAGATGTGCCTTGCCGGACCACGGTCGCATCTCGAGTGAGTGGAACATGAGGTTGGCGAACCCAATTGCGGAGAGTACTCTTTCGGCTAGTTGAGGTGGTTGGGCATCGGCAATAACGGGGATACCAGAAATTCGTATTTCGCACGGGTCTTCCAGAGTGGATTTCTGAGAAACGGCGGCGATCTCGGACCTTAAAACATCGAGTTCGGTAGTATGCTTAACGTCTACTTCTTGAAATTTGCTCTCTAGGGCACTGACGCGGGTCGCAAGATTTTTAATTTCAGCGGCATTGTTTTTAAGTGCTATCTTGTTCTCGGAGTTTGCTTTTCGGAATTCGTTTAAAAAGGTACGAAAATATGCAGGAGCATCTGAATCGGACATATTTTTGGGTGCTGTGAACGACTGTGGCTGAATCAAACGGCGCGGTGTTAGTATTTTTGTTGAAGCAGCTGACGTGAGAAAAGTCGTAGTGCGGTGCTGTTTGCTACGCGACGTGTTGGATGGCGAGGGAGAGGAGATGGCTGAGCGCTCGAGGGAACTTGAATTAGAGAGAGGCAGGGGGAGTAGTGGTTGCGGGGGGAGTAGTGGTTGCGAAGGTGTAGTAAAAACAGCTGATCGGCCCGACGCGCAACAAAATATGATGTTTGGGGCTGTATGCCACTTTAGAGCACAGCAGTCTTTGTGGTAGAGTGTCTTGCGGAAGCTGCACTGTAACGCGATATCGCGGCGATTTAGTGGCGCATTGCACTTGCTGCACGCGGATTTTTGCATGATCTGCTCATTGCAGGCACGAATTGTTAGCGCAGAATGGCACAATGAACTCGCTCACGGAACGAAACAGAGCTGTGACTCGTAGTTGCGATACGTCACTAAGAGTCGGTACATAAGAAGTAATTACTATAACGCCACCTGTTCGTGGAAATTTAAAGTACCACGTGCGAAATTCTAATTACCGACTCGCGCGAGATCGCACCACGCAACGCAAGTCACGATGGCCGCGGGGCATGCGCACGTTGGACAATTGACTGGTTTACCACGAATGTTTCTAGCTGCAATTGTAATTCGCATAAATGATGCACTGTGACACGCAATTAGTATGCACGGAGATAAATGCGCTTACGAATATGTAGGGATTTAACACAATTTCGCACACACATACACTTATGGCTAGGGCCGTAGTTTTGTACTCAGTTTATGTGTGCTGGTACTTGCACAGTCACTGAACACGTCGCTCGCCGATCGAGAACAGATGCGATGAACAGGTGTGTGTGGTGATAGGCGCAATGTAGCAATTGGCTCTGCGAGGCTGTTTAGGCGGCTATGGCTGGGTGGTGACGGTCAGGACGATAGTCAGCAGCAGCGACGATGACCGTCAGCATGACGGCGGAAGAGGCGGCGAAGTCCGTGTATTTGACGTGCAGAAAATGCAAATCTCTGGCTCAGTTGTGAAGTCGGCGTCGCTTGTAATTGTGTAAAGCGAAAGCCAGCGTGGTTAAGTTCACTCTAGAAAAAGTCTCGCCTCGTACAAGGCAGTTTATCAGGTGAAAAAAGGTCGTAAAGACGGAGCGACGCGTCTAACGAACTTACCCGTGTCCCAGAGAGAGAGAGAGAGAGAGAGAGAGAGAGAGAGAGAGAGAGAGAGAGAGAGATAGAGAGAGGGAGAGAGATAGATAGATAGATAGATAGATAGATATAATGTTTATTTGTAAATATTACAAAACATGGTTTACATTTAATTCTTAGTATAAAATAATATCACATATAATTTCCATGAAAATATCACATCGTTATTACATAAAATATCACATCATTAGTAAACGTCAAATAAGATTACAGGTACTCGAAGTCAGGTTGACATAAAATATTGCACACTGTCGTCAGAAATGTAAACATAATTCTAATCTGGTCATCAAATCTATCAGTCATACAATTAAAATTACATACATACAATTAACAATTTCTTATTTTACACATATTAATAAATACTTGCATACTTTTTCAAAGCTGTTGTACTTGTCGATCGGTGAAACATATGAATGAATGAATGAATGAATGAATGAATGAATGAATGAATGAATGAATGAATGAATGAATGAATGAATGAATGAATGAATGAATGAATGAATGAATGAATGAATGAATGAATGAATGAATGAATGAATGAATGAATGAATGAATGAATGAATGAATGAATGAATGAATGAATGAATGAATGAATGAATGAATGAATGAATGAATGAACGAATGAATAAATAAATAATGAATAAATAGGTAAATCAATAAATAAATAAAGCGATAAATAAGACTGACAACAACATTAATCCAAGTTTGCGAAGTATCTTTTAACCGCCGCCTTAAAAGCCATTAATGATGGTAAAGTGCGAATGGCAAAAGGGAGTGAATTCCACAAATGCGCACCTTGTACTTGGAGAGATCTTCTTTCTGTCTCAGTACGCATGTGTGCAACAGAGAGTTCTTTTACCTCGCCCCTTACAGGACGCTTAGACTCGTTCTTCTTAAAAAGAGATCTCAAGTAAACTGGTTATTTGATGTTAATTATTTTATAGACGGTGATCGCCATGAAAACTGCGTTTCTCGAGTTTATTCTTGTCCATCCTAATTTTTCCCTGTAAGGGGTGATGTGCTCATCTTTCCTAGCGCCTAGTACGTATCGCGCACATGAATTTTGGACTCTCTGCAGTCGGCTACGTAATTCTAGTGACGCGTCAAGGTAAACTACAGAACAATAGTCAAGGTGCGGAAAAACCAGAGCCATTGCTAGATGCTTGCGCAGATCCTGGGTGGTATACTTTCTAAAAAACCTCAAGTTGTACAATACTCTGTTAACCTTTTTTGCGACCATGTCGACGTGTGGCTTCCACGTGAGCTCAGAATCAAGAATAACACCCAGGTTCGTAACGGTCTGCGAGCATGGGACAAAGACGCCATCTCCCAGACTGATTTCCGGCATACCTTGTGACTCAAGAGCGTTGATGTATCTGCATGAACCGAAAACAATAGCTTTAGTCTTAGTCTTATTCAGTCTGAGGGTAACGCTCTCGGCCCAATCAGCAATCGCTCGTGCAGCACGGGATAAAATCTCCACACCCTCCGTGATGTTTTCGGGTTCTATTTGAATATAAATCTGTAGGTCGTCTGCGTATAGTAGATGTTTGATGCATCTTGTATCGTCATTGTCTAGGTCTTTATTCAGATCGTCGAAAAGCTCTTTGATGTCGTTTATGTAAAGACAGAACAGCAAGGGTCCCAACACAAACCCCTGGGGCACTCCAAGGTTAGTTGACAACCAAGATGACTTAGTGTCCCAGCACGTTACAACGGCTTGTTTCCTACCTAATATATATGATCCTATCCAAAATAAAGCATGCCTGGAGAACCCCAGAGCTCGCAGCTTTGCTAAAAGCTTGGCTGGTGAGATAGTGTCGAAAGCCTTGCTGTAGTCGAACAGTAAAAGTAGTGTTAGTAATCTGTTGTTAATCCCTGTCCTTACGTCTTCTGTCAGTTTGAGTAGAGCAGTTTGAGTTGAATTATTTTGCTTGTAGCCAGATTGCATAGGGTCGAGCTGTTTCGTATTGGTCAGGTACGCCATTATCTGGTCATGCACAATTTTTTCCAAAACTTTTGAAAGAAAGCACAGTAGTGCTATTGGACGGAAGTCCGACGATGACGATGGTGTAGTACACTTGTTCAGCGGCACCACTCGTGCTCTCTTCCAGAGGTCAGGGAATGCGCCCCTATTCAGAGAAGAGTTGAATAGATTCACAATGTGCTGCCCTATGACTGGCAGTGCCTTCGCAACTACACTCTGCGGGATATCATCTTCGCCTCTCGCTTGAGAGGAAAAGTGCGCGACCGCGAGCACGACATCCGCGGCGCTGACTGGATTGAATTTAAAACCATCATCACTCGCAGATGCAACCAGATTTTCGATCTCAACGGGATTTTCTTCGTTTGAAATGGATACTCCCGCAAAGTGAGTATTGAGTTCCTCCGTCGTGAATCCATGCAACCCTCCTCTAGCTTTGGGAAGGAGTCCTAGGTTGCGCAATTCCTTCCAAGCATCGCTTTGCTGCTTACCCAGCAGTCTACTTTGATAATAGGTGATGCGAGCTTGTTCTGTTTTGGTTAAGGATTCACCTCGCAACTCTAGGAACTCTTTGTGGTACCGTGCATCCCCAGTCCTTTTGTACCGCCTGTAAGTTGCGTCACGTTTTTTGTTTAGCTGTTCAATTTCAACATCGATCCAGGGTGGACTACCGTTACGAGACTTAACTCGCTTTAATGGTGCCAAGGTGTTAATTGCATCTAATAAGTTGGAGTTAAGGCAGTCCAGCGCTGTGTCAAGGTTGACGTGACATTCCTCCAGGGCAGACCAATTATATTCCGATAAAAGGGATTGTAATTCTGCCGGTTCTATGTTTTTAAAATCCCTATAAGTGAATGAATCGTCAACACGGATGGGCGCCCGCACTTTTATGGCTACATCAAGGATGTTGTGTTTGCTGGGCCATGTAGGTTCGTAGTTGTCATGATCCGTTACGATGTCGTTACTGTCAACAAGTATAGTGTCAATCCATGTGTGCGAAGTGTCAGTGTGATGGGTCGCTCCGTGCTGAACAATCTGAAGCGTCAGTTCAGCAGCAAGTTTGCGAACAAACTCCGCATCATCACTGTCTGTCAACAGATCCGCGTTCAAATCTCCCATTATAATTTTGTGACTGTATAAGTCACAATATTCCCTCAACTTGTCGACAAGATCCGAATACTTGAGAAAAGCAATGGTGGGACGTCTGTAAACAACCGCGACAAATACAGGCTCCTGGTCTCCATGCTGTATCTCACACATGATGTACTCGGGTTTTTTAGGTTTTTCAGGTTTGCTAGGTTTGTTAGTTTTGTTGGGTTTTAGAGTTTTACTGGGTTTTTCAGGTATGCTAGGATTTTCAGGGTTACTAGGTTTGGGTTTTTTGGGTTCTCCCGGTCCATTTGTATTTGATGTAGCTAGGACTTTGACCCTGTATTCCTCGCGAATGTATAGTGCTACCCCCCCTCCATTTACGTTTCTATCCTGCCGCACAAGTGAGTATCCTTTGATATGAACGGGATCGCTGCCTATTTTCTCCTCGTCCAGCCACGTTTCGGCCACACCGAATAGATGATAGGACTTTTCGCTAAGAAGTTCTCGGATTTGTTCAATGCAATGCCTAATCGAATTTGCATTGAAAAAACCCACTCTCGTATTCACTCCTTCGTCCGTTTCACGAGTTTTTACTATATCTAGTCAATGTTTTTCAGGACGTATTAGTTGCTCATTGCTATTACACTTATTTTTTCCGGTAAGGTTACTGGTGACTCTGTTATTTAAATCTTGTACGTCTCTAGCCTTTTCAATAGTATAATTAATGTTGTTATCATTGCTTTT
The DNA here is from genome assembly GCA_949152435.1 of Gastracanthus pulcherrimus. Lineage (NCBI taxonomy): Eukaryota > Metazoa > Arthropoda > Insecta > Hymenoptera > Pteromalidae > Gastracanthus > Gastracanthus pulcherrimus. The sequence goes on from OX424576.1 coordinate 95,595,623, forward strand.
GGAACTATTGCTGTTGTAGGAGTCGGCTACTGTGCGAAGGTCGGAAGCAGAAGCGAACGAGTGAGCTCGCATACCCTCATCTCGTCGTGCGAGAAAAGAGAGAGAGAGAGAGAGAGAGAGAGAGAGAGAGAGAGAGAGATAGAGAGATAGACATACTGTTTATTCATCAAAGACGAAAATTCTTACAATTGCATGTGCATGTATAGTTATAATAATTAAAATATCAGTCAGTATTATATATTTGTTACCTTACATTTAACATTCACTTATTGCATTTCTTATGTATTAAATAACATTATTCGCTGTAACAGTTCGTCAGTTTATAAAATCTAAAATTAATGAACTAGTCATAGTAAGATGGCACATCACAGAACACGCTTCGTCAAAATACATAAAATAAAAAAAATAAAATAAAGATAACATAATACGATAAAAATAAAAAGAATACATACACACACCTTACTAAATTTTTACGTATAACTATCACGTCGAAAAATTAAAAATACACTCATTCATATGACACTCTTACAATTCACGCTAATAAATACATTCGCACTTAAAACTTAATAAATAAGTAAATTGATAAATAACTAAGTCAAATAAATAAATAAGTTAGATAAATAATTAAATTAAATAAATAAATCAAAAAATTTAAATAAATAAATAAATAAATTTAAATAAATAAATAAATAAATTTAAATAAATAAATAAATAAATTTAAATAAATAAATAAATAAATAAATAAATTTAAATAAATAAATAAATAAATTTAAATAAATAAATAAATAAATTTAAATAAATAAATAAATAAATTTAAATAAATAAATTTAAATAAATAAATAAATAAATTTAAATAAATAAATAAATAAATAATTCAAATAAATAAATAACCCAAATAAATATCCGAGTCAGATTGGGAATACACAGAGATGAACAAAATAATGTATAAACCGATTCTCGAAAAGTTCACCTCTGTGTATTCCCGTCACCGTGTAATTATTTAAGGTGCCTGCCAAACGCCGTTTTAAATTTACAAAAAGATGGCAGGCACCTCACACTGCTTGGGAGCGAATTCCACAGGTACGCACCTTGAACTTTAAACGAGAATAGGCCCTTATCGGTGCGCGACCCCGGAACCGAGAGCTCTTTCGTACCACCCCTACTTGAAGTCCTGGCCTGGATTTTTTCAAAGAGGGCAGTAAGATATGGTGGCTGCCGCATGACAACCGCTTTGTAAAGCAACAAACAACAGCCCAATAAAATACTCGTTCCTCACCTTCAGATCTAACCAGTCCAGTTTTTCCCTGTAGGAGGTGATATGCTCATCACGCCTAACACCACATATGTATCTCACATATGAATTCTGTAAACGTTGTAGTCGTGTCTGAAGCTCCCCTGACACGTCAAGAAGAACCACTGAGCAATAGTCTAAGTGAGGTAGTACCAGTGCACATGCCAGCTGCTTCCTCAGTATCTCTGTGGTGCTTGAACGGAATAATTTTAAGCTATACAAAGCTCTATATACTTTCCTACTAACCGCATTCAGCTGCGGCTTCCATGTTTACCTTCCGACCATCACCACGCCGAGGTTGGTGACTGTATCGATAAAGGGAACGTGTACGCCGGTCTGTATCTCAATGCCTTGCAAGTCAAGGTTCTGAACCTGTTTGATGTTATGATCAGATCCGAAAATAATCGCTTTCGTCTTTCCGACATTGAGGCGCAGGCCAGCTGACGTTGCCCAGTTCGACACTGCTCGTGCTACAGCCGACATACGACCGATACCATCACAAAGACCTTTCAGGGTCACTTGAGTGTAGGTTTGCAGGTCGTCAGCGTAAAGTATATGTTCTACACCATCTAAGTCTAGTGCGTCTTGTAAGTCGTTTATGTACAGGCTGAAAAGCAGGGGTCTCAGGACTGAGCCCTGTGGAATGCCAAGATTGGTGGTTAGCCAACCTGAATCCCCTTTTGTGTTTGTGACGACTTTTTGTCGTCTCCCCATTATATATGACTTAAGCCACAGGAGAACACTCCCAGAGAATCCCATGCGCATCAGCTTATGCAGCAGTTTAGTGTGTGAGATGGTGTCGAATGCTTTGCTAAAATCAAACATCAACAAAATAGTCAATAGTTTTTTGTTGTTGTTAATGCCTGATCTTATGTCTTCCGTCAGTTTTAGTAGTGCTGTCTGTGTATTGTGATTTTGTTGAAAACCAGTCTGCATCGGGTCCAAAGTGTTGTTTTCTCGTAAAAATTCAGTTATTTGGTCGTGCACTATTTTTTCCAGGACCTTAGAAAGGAAACTCAGTAGGGCAATTGGTCGTAAATCTGACCCGTAGATGGGACAGGCTTCTTCTTCAAAAGCACCGATTGAGCTCCCTTCCAAGTTCCCGGAAAAATGCCACTGGACAGAGAAGGGTAAAAGATTTCAACAATATGATCTCCTACAAACGGAAGAGCCTTAGCCACTATACTTTGGGGAATGCCGTCTTCTCCTCTGGCCTGTGATGAGAAATGGGCAACAGCCAGGACCACGTCCGAGAAGCTGACTTCTCGGAAAACAAAGTCGTCATCACTGGCAGTGGTCAAGACGTTGTCAAGTTCTTCATCACTTTCACTTTGGGAGATCAACACCCTTGCAAAGTGGGCATTCAGCTCTTCTGGCGAGAAACCATGAAGCTCCTCTCTTGTCTTTGGCAGAAGGCCCAGAGGCTTGAGCTCTTTCCAGATATCTTTATTATTATCAATTGCTTAAAAAATCCTATTTTGTAAAAATCTTTCTCTTGTTTCCTTCGTTAGTAATTCAGCTTCTGCTGCAGGGCTCTGATACTCCCGCCACAGTCTGTCGTCTTTGGTCCGCGCATAGCGTTGTCGTACAGAGTCACGTTTTTTGTATAGATGTATCAGTTCAGCATCAACCCATGGTGGATTCGTTTTCTTTTTCGGTGTAAATTCTTTTAACGGCACAATTTTATCTATCACAGCCATGAGGTTGACACTGAGGCACTCTAGTTGACAGCTTACACCCGCCGCGGGACCATCGATCTGCGACCAATCACAGTCAGCTAGGCGAGACAGGAGGTCGTCTTGCTGGATCGATTTAAAATCCCTGTAGCTGAAAGATTCAGCCACAGGGGATGCAGCACTTTCGACCCCAATCTCGACCTCTATGATGTTATGATGACTGGGAAAAGGCGCCGGCAGATTGTCCCTGCTCAGTACAACGTCATTATTATCTGTCAAGATCACATCAATCCATGTGTGAGAATCTGTGAGATGATGAGTCGCACCATGATCAACTATTTGAAGGTTAAGATCATCAGCCAACCGCCTAACAAATCCTGCATCGGCTGACATTCCGAGTGGGTTCGCATTCAGATCTCCCATAATAATTTTATGACTAAAGTCTTGCGTATGTGTCGTTAGTTTGTCTGTTAAGTCAGAGCCCTGTAAAAACGGTACGTGTGGTGATCTGTATACCAAAGCAACAAAGACGGGGGGAAGGCTGCCCTGCTGAACACTGCACATTAAGTATTCAGGTATAAATGGCCTACCCTCCTGTGTTGTTGGAGAGCTGCATAGTAAATTGGCCTTGAAAGTGTTATGAATGTACAGGACCAGCCCGCCCCCTAGTTTGTTGCGATCAAGTCTAATTAGTGAATAGTCGTCGATCTGAATGAGATCACTCATATATCAACATTAGGGTCAAGGTGCGACTCAGCAACTCCAAAGAGATGGTAGGGAGGACGAGCTGAAAGGTGTTGTTTAATAATGCAAATGTGCCCCATAAGAGAGGTAACATTGTCAAAACCTGCTATCAGTCCCCTACAGTGAACCCCCCCAGCAATTGCGATTTCTTTATCAACGTTTTTTGTTCTCTTATCTACGGTTGCTAATGGTTGATTAGTGGCATTTGATGCCACTATTGTTTGAAGATCTGCCGCAGATGAAAATTCATGAAAGACGTCGACATCACGTCTCTTCACCAGGAAACGGCCTCCTCTATGCCAAATGTATATAAAATTGAGTCTCATCGCAAGGGCCTTGAGACTTCTATATTTAATAAAACATTCCTTTGTTAATAATTCATTTATAAAAATTTTCACATTGATAATCTCATCCCTTGTGTTCTGGTCAAGAGCTGCAGTGTCGACATCTCTAGTATGAAAGCTTTTAGGCTCGCATAATTTTCTCGTCTAATGCACTGCTGGAAAGGGTAACAACCCATGGTGACCGCCTACGTTCGCCATTTATATCTGCTGATGCCGCAGCTGTCGGTTCCTCTGACCGAAGCAGGCGTGTGCTTATTATTTCTGATTTTCGTGTTGATGAAAGGAAACGGCACAGTATCGCGTGTGCAACGTCCACACGCTTGGAGACATCACCGTAAAAAATGTTAGAAATAATTAGCTCTGTGTTACTATTTTTAATGTTTTTACTGTGCATTGTCCTTCCATCAATCGTTTGCAACCGCGTGCTTCGTGCAGGTGATGCTGCAGCATCATCATTGTCAATATTGTCATTATTCAATCGACTAGATAATTTTTTTCTGTTATTTACAACTTGGATGAACTCGTCATTATTGTTATTACAATTGTAATTTGTGTCGCTTATATTTCTATAGTTGTCGAGTAAATTACTATTTGTAATAGACGCATTATTATTTTTACATTTGTTTGTACTTGTCAGTGAAACGGTATTGTTTTGTGTACTGGGGAGCACTGCAATTTGTTGGTATTCAATTTTGTTAATAGAAGTTGTATATGCAGAGGTAAAGTTTTCTTTTGTTATTATTTTTCCTATATTCTTTATCATTTCTTTGTTGTCACTTTCACCTCTATTGATTTTATTGGTTAGGTTTTGGAAATCAGTTTCAAAAGTATTTATTATAAAATTATCAATTTTTGTTTGTGACTCAAAATTAGTCTGCTCTAAATTATCAATTTTTTCTAGTAACGTATTATAAGTTACCTCAGTTTTGTTCAACAAATTGTTTGTGTCGACGTTACTATCGTGTAATATTTTATTTTTTATTGTTAAATTGTCTATTTCTTGACAAAGCACTTGCTTCTCTTTTTTCATTTCCTCCAGCTGGATTGTTGTTTCGACAGTTTTTCCTCAATTTTTTGCAGCTTAGATTCAATCGATAGTGCCAAAGTATGTACTGCTGGTAACGTATTTAGCCTATTTACAATTGCTTCCAATCTGCCTTCAATAGAGGTGCAATGTCTAGCAAGTGCATTGTCAATGTTTTTTGAAGTTGAATTCGCGTACTCCACCAGGCAGGAGGCCGTTGTTCCCTTTTTTAAAGCAGTGCTGTCTAACATTCGAATGACGGATACATTCACGTCATTAACGCTGCTGTTGTTCTTGGAAATGAAAGACTGCGATGTATCATAAGCACGATTTGAATCCATACTATTGGCCGTGCTAGAAGTAGGCGGGCCTAGTGACGTCACAGGAGACTGCGCGGCCAACCGGAGTAGGCTGCTGGTGGGGGCGGGGCCTAGCCCCTGAAACGGAGAGAGTGAGGAGTTGGTGGGTGCGGCCTTGCTCCCCAGATTGGTACGCGCAGCTATTGCAGGCTTTTCACTCATGTTGTTAACGTTCGTCGCGCGCGTGACTGCCGACTCGAACATCGACCTCTTCGAGTCGATGCATGCCTGGCACGGTACAGCTTTGGTTTGAAGCTGTAGCGCACTTCGTTGCACGCGGGTAAGCACTGCAAGAGGCTTGCATGCCGGATGACAGGTTATATTGCATATGCAGCACTTACGTAGCGAGTTGCTGCTCCTAGGAACCTCCTCGCAGATGGCGCAGTTGTCGACCATAATGTTGGTGGCGACAAAGGTGAGTCGTGAAAAGTAATGCTGGTGTGTCTAGGATGCATCAGGTGTCACCTCAGTAGTCGCCTAGTTGCAGTTCGAGTTGGCAGGTGTCGCCTTGGTAGTATAGGCGCTGCGTGCTGTGTGTCCAGATCGAAGTGGCACCTCTGAGATGATTATGCTTCATGCTTGGCTCCCGCCACTCTGCCGTATTCACCTCACTTAACCTCAAAACACCTGGCCGGGTGTTGTTGCTTAGATGTTGAAAAGCCGTGCCGATGGACCAGTGGAAGCTGTGATTTATTATCACAGCTATAGTTTGTATGCTCCACTGTGCAGACACCACAATAGACCGGCTCACAGACACAGGAGGCAGCAGAGTGGGGCGCAAATGCAGGAGCCAAAACACGAGCAGGTGCACCTAGCAGACGCGGGACGAACGAAAGAGAGAGATTGATTGATTGATAACAATATTTATTATGCCAAGGTCTGGCTAGACCGAATGGCAAAGGAACATACATAACAAACATGTTTTAAATTATACAGTAGCAATACATATGATAAAGTATAACAAAGAATATATATATAACTTATAAAAAGAAAAAACATTAGATATCGTAATTTCAAAAACAAACATAATTCGGTACAAAATATCGCAAAACTTAACACAATACGCAAAACTTAACACAATACCATAATTTAACAAAATAATTAATAAAAAGTACAATACGCTCTCTAGAGAATGAAACTTAACTATTTATCGCTAAGGCTAATAAATGTTTATATAACGCAGTCTTAAATGCAAATACTGTTTCTTTAAGGCGAATATTAACTGGTAGCGAGTCCCAGAATTCCATTGCTCGGATCGAAAACGTGTCCCGATATGTTGCAGGAGTGGCCGTTGGAATATTAAATTGCGATAATTTTAGTCTTTCAGAACGCCGTGTACTCGCATCAATTTTATGAAACAGATCGTATAGATATGCAGGTTCAGCCAACGCAAATATTTTGTAGGTTAATACACCCAAAAAGTAATTTCTCCGTGATACAAGCGAGAGACAGTTTAATTTATCAAAATAAGGTTTTAATGTTGCGTCACGTTGCAAGCGAAAAATAAAAGGTACTACTGTATTAAAGAGCCACTGTAACTTAACAATGAGATAGTGGAACATATTATTGAAGACTAAGCACGCATAGTCGAAATGTGGCATTATAAGCGCGTTAACTAATAATTTCTTAATGTCGCTCGTTAAGAAATTACCTCTAAATCTTAATTTATGGAGAATACCATCAACCCGAGAACATATTTGCGCAACACGGGCATTCCAAGACAAATCCTCACAGAATATCAGACCTAAATTTTTCACAGAATTCTGAAGGGGAATTACAGCATCATCAACAATTATAGGCGGTATTTGATGCTTGTCTAGTCGCATAAGATGCTGTGTAGATGCTAACAGAATAGCCTTAGTTTTACCAACATTAAGTTATAGACCACATGACCGGGCCCATGCGACTACAGTAGCAGCGTCATCATTGAGCTTGGCTATAGTAGATGCAAATTCGGAAGGTTTGCACTGAATATATATTTGTAGATCGTCAGCAAACAGCATGCAATTTTTATTACAATGCCTTAATACAGATAATATGGAATTAATAAAAATCAGAAAGATGATTGGTCGTGGCGTTGAGCCTTGGGGTACGCCAGAAGTGTTTCGCATGAAATCGTATATATTGCCGTCCAGACCGAGGACTGCTTGATAACGATTACTTAAATAAGAGTGTATCCATAAGATAGCTTCATCGGAAAAGTTGAGCTCTCTCAACTTTATGAGTAAGAGTTCATGATTTATGCAATCAAACGCTGTTTTAAAATCAAAGAGTAGTAAAATGGTCACTAACCCTGATTCAACACCTTTGCGGATATCTTCTGAGATTTTTAATAAGGCCGTTTGTGTGCTGAAGCCGCTACGAAAGCCAGATTGGAAAGGAGATAAGACTTTATTTTTCTCAAGAAAATCTGTTAACTGCTGAGTAATAAGCGTATCTAATACTTTAGCAAAGTGCGATAAATTCGCTACAGGTCTAGTGTCAGAGGGACTAACTGGAGACGAAATTTTGCTAAGAGGCACAATCCAAGATTTTTTCCATAGATCTGGATAACAGCAGGAAGTGATGGAAAGATTAAATAAGTCAGTTAAAAAAGGCACAATACTGGACAACACGGTTTTGAAATATGTCAGAGCGAGACCGTCATAACTTTTACCTTTTGCTTTATGCGAGCACGCTAACATAGCTTGGTATACATCTATTCTGTTAACACATCGGAATTAAAAAGATAGAGTATTTGTATCGGACGGAACAAGTAAGATTTCTTGAACACGCGCTAGAGAGCAGTTTGAGTGCCGACAAGAGGTAGCTGAGTAATGATGTATTAGTTCATCAGGAGTGAAGACATCAAGCGGTGACTTATTTTTCTCTTTGACGAGACCAAATTTATTCAATAAGGCCCAACATTTAGATTTATTGGAACCGTCAGATAGCGACTTCAAGCAGTATTGATCGCGTGTTATTTGAATTTCTTTTTTCAGCTATTTACGGAGATTTATATATTTTAAGAGAAGTTGCGCATTATTACTACGTATGGCTAGTTTATAGGTACGATCGCGTGTTTTACATTTGTTCTTAAGTTCTGCATTAAACCAAGGCGCCAACCGCTTACGAATTCGACGTGTATTGAAAGGCGCGTATTTATCGAGCACACCTATAGTAACTGCCTGGAAGAAATTTAGAAATTCATTGACATCGTTTGGGCTATTATTTCGTAAACTATCAAGACTTTTTAGTAGATCATCAGCAAACGATTCAGCAGAGAAATTTCTAAAATCGCGCGATGTAATATCAAAATGATGCTTAACTAAACTTTTAAGGTTGTAATCAATAATTAGATAATCATGACAGTTTATGAATGGAGATGTTGATTTTTGAAATTATATAATTTTATCTGCAGAGTCAGTGAGGATCACATCCAGCCACATGTGAGATTTTTCCTTGTGATGTGTGGCGCCAAACGGGACAAGATAAAGTGCATTCTCAAATATTAGGTTGCGCAGGTGTATACCGTAATAAGAATCATTGAGGAGATCCGAGTTTAAATCACCAGCGAGAATAATATTTTTGTATAGGTGTGCAAATTTATGAAATGTTAAAAAATAATTTGTTAGGACATTCCGTTTGGGCCGGCGATAAATAGAGCTTAGTAAAATAGGTTGATCAGCGCGCGGTCTGACTTCAACAAATATGTATTCGGTTTCATTGATATCGCTAATTTTTGGTGCATGAAGAACCGTATATGGTAAGCCACTGCGAATATAGCATGCAACTCCGCCCCCTTGTATAAATTCACGTTTACCTGTTTTTGATAGCAAACCTCTGGCATTGCGCACAGGTGAGAAATTCGCTATAAAGTATGAGGATTCCTTACGCTTTGGAGTAAGCCCTGACTCAGAAATTAATAAAACATCAATCTGTTTATCAGAGAGAAATGCTTCAATTTCAAATAAATGATCTCTTCTTGAGTTTTCATTTATGTGGGCAATACGTAGAAATGACCGAGAGTTTATATCTGCGCGTATAGGGTGCATCGGTCGAGGAGAAAGTCATGAGATTTTCTCAAGATCGGCTTCAGTTAGAATGAAGATTCTTTCAGATTTGTCGTTTTTGCGCACAAAAAGATTTCCGTCCCGTACCCACACATATTGATATTTGAATTCACTGGCTCCTTCTTTAGCTAGCAAGCGCAGATTATGTAAGATAGGAGGTAGCATTTCAAAAAAGTTGATTGGACTTTCGTCTGTACCAGGCACGATATCACAAAATGTTAATACACCAAATTCGCGTTTAATTTTTAGAACATAGTAGAGAGTATTTACAGACTTAAACTTAACAATAAAAGAAAAAGTCGTTTGTTTTGTTCGACCTGTCTTAGTTTGATTAGTTACAGATTGAGCGAGGACTGATTCGTTATTTGTCAACTGATTTATCTCTGTTTGATTTTTGTCCGATTCATTAGCATTTAAACTGTTCGATGCTTGACTCTTAGCAACAATTTTACGCACTCCAAGAATATCATTGCATAGATGATCTAGCTTCAGACGTTTTAAAATAGCATAAGTAAGTTCATCAAGAGGGACGTTACATGAGTATGGTATACCGCCAATTTTTAAATCTGCACTAGAAGCTGCACTAACCCGCAATTCTTTTAATTGATTTAATTCACTGCGCATCAGAATAGTTTCTTTCTCAAGCGAACGCAGTTGATTTGAGTGATCAAGTAACGTATTCGATAGCGAATCGATTTTAGCACCATTTGCCGTGACCGCATTGAAAATCGCTGAGAATTGTGTAAAATCTTGCCAGCCGTCTGGTACACCTGACATTGTAGGAAGCGTATTTATTACAGCAGAGGGAAGAGTTGCGATTTCTGCGTCTAAACTTTCCGTTGCTTTGTCTAGAGTTACGTCACCGAGGCCCCGAACGCTATCATAAACAGATGAGCGCGCGCTAACAGTACTAGATGAAGGAGTCGAGGTGTCGTTCGAACCAGATGATCGACTACGACGAAGAATATCACGAAATTCACGAACACAACAATGATCAGATGGCTTATTTTCGATGTAGCCTAATGCGCAGCTGGAATTAAATTTTCTGCGGCACTCTGAGCAAATATAATGCTTAAATACAATTTTACGCCGACACTTTTTGCACTTGATCATCGGGTGAATATGATTTTTTATTTAAAATAGCCGAACCTGTGCACTGAACAATTGTAATGGTTTAAAACTAAGATTTTCTAATAAAATGATTAATATAATTTAAAAATAATGTAATCACTGAATTTGCTGATTTATGACACTTTTCGTAGATATCGATACGCATGCGCAAAATATATTACAGTTAAAAGATTCGGACATAGTAGATACAAGTAGAATAAATTATAGTTTTCAATATTTTACTATTACACTCGCACATAGACACAAACGTTTATTTTACTAACATGTACTTGCTCGAGAGTTTTTCGATGATACACACACGCTATCACAATCCGAGCAGAATGTTTGTAGTCTGGTCATCTGTCTCGTCACACTATTGGCTTAGCTCGAAACAATATGGCAGGATGTCGGCAGAGACAAGCAAGCAATGCCAAGCAAACAGAAAATCGGTCTCCCTGGTTTCAAAACGTCGAGCCGTGACCAAAACGCTCGCAGAAACAAGAACCAGCAGGAGGCCAAACGATCTGCAAAGGTTCGGGCTCCCAAAAAATTTTCTGAGTATGGAGAAACAGTGCAAATCACAGAGCACGAAGCAAAGCGTTTATCCAACACCAGAGAGAGAGAGAGAGAGAGAGAGAGAGAGAGAGAGAGAGAGAGAAAGAGAGAGAACAATATATATTATTCAACCTACGAGAAAGTGTTGAACAGTATAACCCCACGTGCAAATATATATATATATATATATATATACATAAGGAAAAGGAAACATTATTACTGTCTGGTAAACGTTTGAAGTTCTTGAATACGATGCATTTGAACATCTTAAACACAAAACAAAGACAACTATAATGCTATATTTTTAATATATAGATTAGATGACGCTGCTAAGGTGATGTACTTATTACAATACGATAAATTGAATGTTAATATGGCATATCGGCGTCTGAGGTTAGAGAACCATAGCCATTATAGTAACAGTAACAGATATAAATTGAACAGGGATTTAAAAACTCTAAAAGTTTGCGCATTCGTAACACTCCCGTAGCTAGATAAATTAAAAAAAATGCTGAATTAATTAGAACATATAATATGATGTACTTTAAAGTCTCATAGGATTAGATATAATTAAATCTTAAAGTATTTATTGTCTAATAAATTCAGAATTACGGGAAATGTTTGATGGGGACAGGCTTCGGTAATTACTTTTAAGCTATATATATATTTCATTAATGTTTCCTGAAATATATCCCATAATATTTCCAAAAATATTTCTGCAATATTACAAGAAAAAGCTTCCAAAATTTTCAAATGATCAGTTCGTGTAATATTACAGTAATATTTCTGTAATATTTGGTGAAATAATTCAAGAAACACTTGATTATATTTCTGGAAATATATCCAGTAATATTTCTGAAACATTTCTGCAATATTACAAGAAAGCTTACAATATTTTCAAAAGAACAGTTTTTGTAATATTACGGTAATATTTCTTTAACATTTCGTGAAATAATTCAGGAAATATTTCATTAACATTTCCTGAAATATAGCGTGTAATATTTCTGAAATATTTCAGAAATATTCCCTGAAAGCTTCCAAAATTTTCAAATGAACATTTCTTGTAATATTACGGTAATATTTCTATAACATTTCGTGAAATAATTCCGGAAATATTTCTGCAATATTACAAGATGGCTTCCAAAATTTTCTAATGAACATTTCTTGTAATATTATAGTAATATTTGCGTAATATTTGGTGAAATAATTCAGCAAAAATATTTCACTAATATTTCCTGAAATATATCCTCTAATATTTCCAAATATTTCTGCAACATTACAAGAATGCTTCCAAAATTATCTAATGAACATTTGTTGTAATATTCTAGTAATATTTCCGTAATATTTCTGCAATATTACAAGATGACTTCCAAAATTTTCTATAAACATTTCTTGTAATATTATAGTAATATTTCCGTAATATTTGGTGAAATAATTCAGCAAAAATATTTCACTAATATTTCCTGAAATATATCCTCTAATATTTCCAAATATTTCTGCAACATTACAAGAATGCTTCCAAAATTATCTAATGAACATTAGTTGTAATATTCCAGTAATATTTCCTGAAATATATCCTGTAATATTTTCAAAATGTTTCTGCAACATTACAAGAATGCTTCTAAAGTTTTCAAATGAACATTTCTTGTAATATTACAGTAACATTTCTGTAACATTAGGAAATAATTCAGGAAATATTCCATTAATATTACGGTAATAATTCAGGAAATATTTTATTAATATTTCCTGAAATATATCCTGTAATATTTCCGAAATATTTCTGCAACATTACAAGAAAGCTTACAATATTTTCAAAAGAACAGTTTTTGTAATATTACAGTAATATTTCTGTAACATTTAGTGAGGTAATTGAGAAAATACTTCATTAATATTTCCTGAAATATATCGTGTAATATTTCCAAAATATTTCTGCAACATTAAAAGAATGCTTCCAAAGTTTTGAAATGAGCACTTCTTATAATATCACAGTAATATTTCTGTAACATTAGGTGAAATAATTCAGGGAATATATCATTAAGAATTCCTGAAATATGGCGTGTAATATTTCCGAAATATTTCTGCAATATTACAAGATGGTTTCCAAAATTTTCAAATGAACATTTCTTGTAATATTACGGTAATATTTCTTTAACATTTCGTGAAATAATTCAGGAAATATTTCATTAATATTTCCTGAAATATAGCGTGTAATATTTCTGAAATATTTCAGAAATATTCCCTGAAAGCTTCCAAAATTTTCAAATGAACATTTCTTGTAATATTACGGTAATATTTCTATAACATTTCGTGAAATAATTCCGGAAATATTTCTGCAATATTACAAGATGGCTTCCAAAATTTTCTAATGAACATTTCTTGTAATATTATAGTAATATTTCCGTAATATTTGGTGAAATAATTCAGCAAAAATATTTCACTAATATTTCCTGAAATATATCCTCTAATATTTCCAAATATTTCTGCAACATTACAAGAATGCTTCCAAAATTATCTAATGAACATTTGTTGTAATATTCTAGTAATATTTACGTAATATTTCTGCAATATTACAAGATGGCTTCCAAAATTTTCTATGAACATTCTTGTAATATTATAGTAATATTTCCGTAATATTTGGTGAAATAATTCAGCAAAAATATTTCACTAATATTTCCTGAAATATATCCTCTAATATTTCCAAATATTTCTGCAACATTACAAGAATGCTTCCAAAATTATCTAATGAACATTTGCTGTAATATTCCAGTAATATTTCCTGAAATATATCCTGTAATATTTTCAAAATGTTTCTGCAACAACAAGAATGCTTCTAAAGTTTTCAAATGAACATTTCTTGTAATATTACAGTAACATTTCTGTAACATTAGGAAATAATTCAGGAAATATTCCATTAATATTACGGTAATAATTCAGGAAATATTTTATTAATATTTCCTGAAATATATCCTGTAATATTTCCGAAATATTTCTGCAACATTACAAGATGGTTTCAAAAAATTTTTAATGAACATTTTTTGTAATATTACAGTAATATTTCCGTAATATTTAGTGAAATAATTCAATAAATATTTCATTAATATTTCCTGAAATATAGCGTGTAATATGTCTGAAATATTTCAGAAATATTCCATTAAAATATTCCATGTTGGTTGTTAGTAATATTACAAGAAACATTTCAGAAATATTTTAGAAATATTATATTGAAATATTTCTTGAAAGATTGCATTTAAATATTTCATGCTTTGTGGGGAATGATTTGACAAATGATCCGAATCTGGTTTATTTTTTATCTGATTTTAATTTGGTAGATCCTATTTTATTCCTTGAAATATTTCAGGGGGACTTGCCTATAGAAAAATTAAATTATTAAATTACTTATTGTTTACAAGTCGATACACATATTTTTGTCGATACACATAAGTTTGTGCGTGTACAAGTATAAACTATTGGCTGTAACGTTGCGGGTTAGTCGATGTTTTTGAATATTTATATGAGCAAATCTTCCTGAAATAATTCAAAGAATAAAATGAGACCTGCCAAATTAAAATCAGAGAAAAAATATTTGTATGATTTGTCAAATAATTTTCTAATTTGCGCTATATCTAATTTTACAATATCTAAATTTTCATACATAAATTTTTTTTTGTCACTTAAAGTACCCTTCCTTTATATTATAACGTTTCCGATATTGTAACATGTAAAAAAATTATTGTATAAATATTTGTTTTTTAACTCAATTCTCATTAAAGAACTACCTTAAAAATAATTTTTTTTTGTTTTTCGATTCTTTTTGGTTTTTCTGCATGTTATTCGATTTTTGAGTTTTAGATTTTCTCGTTCTTTAATACCGTAGAAATAGTTTCATCGATTTTGTGATAATGCATTTGATGAGTTTAAAATGACCTATCTTTTCGATTCTTTTGCTCTATAACGATTTTTCTATTTTAATATTTTGAAATCGATAATGCAATATATATATATATATATATATATATATATATATATATATATATATATATATATATATATATATATATATATATATATAAATTAAATAATAAAAAATACGTTATTTTGATCTTATTTTTTGCCCTCCTTGCCCCTCCTCTTTGTATCCTCCTCATAGCCCTCCTCCCAGCCCTCCTCATGCCCTCCTCATTTACTTATTTCTATCACGGTGGGCAGGAAGGAGCGATAGGTATGACCAAAATGACGATAAAATCGGGTTGCGGGGCGGTATTCGGGCATGAATGTACATCTCAAATCCGTTCGAATGAGTTCTAGCTTAAGAATGCATGGAACTACCTTATATAATAAACAAAGATATACAAAATATGTAGATATCATGTATATTATATATAAGTATGATATATTGTGTATATACATGTAGACCTCGTTATCAAATAAATGGAATGATGTATATATATATATATATATATATATATATATATATATATATATATATATATATATATATATATATATATATATATATATATATATATCATTAACCAGGCTTGCCGCGGCAAAATCGCGGCAATAGTTGCTGTGCAATGTTTGTTAGCAATTTGCTTCCAACTTACGCTCAAGAAATGACTAATATCAAGGATTGATGTCAATGTGCCGTAAAATTGACTGCACATGCTAGCCACCAAATTGCTACCGTATACGGACGCAGATTTACTTACATTTGATGTGTAACTGTTGCTGCAAGTTTTGTACATCAATTTGCTTTCAACTTGTTTTCAATATTATTAATATATTATATTATTTTATTTTCAATATTATTGACGTAATATTAAATAAAATTACTCGTATGGGGCCTGCGGCGGCTCAGTCGGTAGAGTGTCGGATTCCCACGCCGGTGACCCGGGTTCGAATCCTAGTCTCTGCCGATTGATACAAGCACCTCTGTAAAAAGTACATGTGCTTTGTTTACAAACACACCGCAGACCCCCGTCGTCGATTAGCACCACATGGAAGCACAAAACATGGCGACGTTAAATAATAAAAAAAAAAAAAAAAAAAAAAAATTACTCGTATATGCGGCAGTGCAAGAGAGCAAGGGAAGAAATTAATAACAGCATATTGATGGAAATTTGTGTAACACAAAAATCAAGAAATGTGACGACAATATGATGTCAATGTATGCCTATGATACGCCTGCACATCATGAGCAATAGATGCTGTAATTTTGCCTTTACTTTGCCATCATAATTTACTTAAATACTTGATACAAAATTTCCAGCATATACGTACGCAGTTTTACGTCAAACTTACGGAAATCGATAGCAAAACATGTATGTCAAATTGCTAACAATTTGCAATACATCTGGCTAATGGGGTATATATATATATATATATATATATATATATATATATATATATATATATATATATATAAATATATAATTTAAATAAGAAGTCATATTTAGGCTGGTGCATTGGATGTGTAAGTGTATTATATTGATAATACGTACTTTTCCACAACTTGTAATTTTGTTGAGAAAGTTATTATCAACGAAAATAATCATATTTCTTTATATATTTCCTGAAGAAAATTGAACGACAGCCTTTTTTAGTTTTGTAATATAAGTAGGATCCTGAATATAGTTGCTTTCGTTCCTTTCCCAAAGTTTCAAACATTTTCTGTGCACTGATTCGCCAGCCTGCTCAGACCATAATCCTAGCAGACAGAAGATTATGCCGCAGATACTGATTGTAATGAAGCGTATATAATACAGGAAGATATATATGTGTAAATATCTAATATTAACGTGTATTTATTGTTGGTGACGATATTATATTAATTTTATATTGCATCGCGATGTTTTCATAATGAAACTTTTTTTATACGAAAAGCGCGAGCAAAAATTGACACGGTCATGTATAGTTATCGTCATGTGACCGTTAAAACGCAATTTCCCTCTTCAGAAAGCTTGCATTTATTTATGGTCCTGTAAATTAGCACGTGGAGTTCGCGACACTACAAAAAGTTTGATAAGGATTGTGAACATATTTATAATTAAATACCATCGTGTGCTGTTTATCACACGTATAAGTTTAGATATTAATTAACGTATTAACGTGTCGTTATTTAATGTATATGGTGATTACTTCAAAGTATAGAAAATTTAAATACATATATATATATATATATATATAGATTGCATTATCGATTTCAAAATATTAAAATAGAAAAATCGATATAGAGCAAAAAAGAATCGAAAAGATAGGTCATTTTAAACTCTTCAAATGCATTATCACAAAATCGATGAAACTATTTCTACGGTATTAAAGAACGAGAAAATCTAAAACTCAAAAATCGAAGAACATGCAGAAAAACCAAAAAGCATCGAAAAACAAAAAAAAATTATTTTTAAGGTAGTTCTTTCATGAGAATTGAGTTAAAAAACAAATATTTATACAATAATTTTTTTACATGTTACAATATCAGAAACGTTATAATATAAAAGAAGGGTACTTTAAGTGACAAGTTGATTTGGATCAAAATTTGATTGCATTGTCGGAAGCTTTTAAGAGCACTGGAGTCTCTGAATCGTTAAAAATCCATGTACTTTTGAAGCACTTAAAAGACTGCCTTGCATATTTGGACAGTAATGATGGGCTAGGATTAAGGTCTGAGCAGGCTGGCGTATCAGTGCACAGAAAATTTTTGAAACTTTGGGAAACGAACTTGGGAAAGCAACTCTATTCAGGATCCTACTTATATTACAAAACTAAGAAAGGCTGTCGTTCAATTTTCTACAGGAAATATATAACGAAATATGATTTTTTTCGTTGATAATAACTTTCTGAACAAAATTACAAGTTGTGGAACACTTACACACCCAATGCACCAGCCTAAATATGACTTCTTATTTAAATTATATATTTATATATGTATATCATATATATATACATCATGCCATTTATTTGATAACCAGGTCTACATGTATATACACAATATATCATACTTATATATAATATACATGATATCTACACACGGCACGTAATGTTCCCGAAAGGTATGCGCTCATTGGTAATGTTTCACTAATGTTTCAGGTATCGTTCAATCGAATTGTTTCAACTGCTATATTTCAGGAACCTTCCAAAAAGATTTCATATGAATTTCATCCATAGAAACATTGCAGTAACGTTACAGAAATATACTAATTGTTATGTATCAATCATGTTGCACGGAAAATGTTTCCGCAACATTTCCAATGTAATGTTGGAGTTGTTATACGTCAGAAATGTTTCACAAAGGTTTCACAAGTAATAGAAAAATGAGCTTTCATCCCTAACATTTCTGTAACATCTCACATGAGATCTTACGTTTGCAAGGTTTCAGAAATGTTTCCCTGACGTATCTGTTATAACGTTTCCATCCCGTAGTACGTGAAATGTTTTTGAAAAATTACGAATAAAATATTGCATGTGTTAGATATTAGAAATATTTTAGAAAGGTTTCATGAATGATCGATAAATGAGCTTTCACAACTAACATTTCTGTGATATACCACATGTGAGGTTACAATAGCAAGGTTTCAGAAATATTTCCCTGACGTACCAGTTATAACATTTCCATCCCGTAGTACGTGAAATGTTTCTGAAAAATTACGAATAAAATATTGCATGTGTTAGATATTAGAAATATTTTAGAAAGGTTTCATGAATGATCGATAAATGAGCTTTCACAACTAACATTTCTTTTTTTATACCACATGTGAGGTTACAATAGCAAGGTTTCAGAAATATTTCCCTGACGTACCAGTTATAACATTTCAATTCCACTACACGTAGTATGTTTCCGCAACATTCCCTACGTAATGTTGCAAGTGTTATATGTCAGAAATATTACAGAAAGTTTTCATGAATAATAGAAATTGAGCTTTCACAAGTAACATTTCTGTGATATACCACATGGGAGGTTACAATAGCAAGGTTTCAGAAATATTTCCTTGACGTACCAGTTATAACATTTCAATTCTATTGCACGTAATATGTTTCCGAAATATTAAATACGTAATGTTGCAAGTGTTATATGTCAGAAATATTTCAGACAGGTTTCATAAATAATAGAAAAATGAGTTTTCACCCCTAACATTTCTGTGATATCCGACATGGGATGTTACGGTAGAAAGGTTTTAGAAATATTTCCCTGACGCACCAGTTATAACATTTCAATTCCATTGCAAGTAATATGTTTCCGCAACAATCCCTGCGTAATGTTGAAAGTGTTATATGTCAGAAATATTACAGAAAAGTTTCATGAATAATAGAAAAATGAGCTTTCACAAGTAATATTTCTGTGATATACCACATGGGAGGTTACAATAGCAAGGTTTCAGAAATATTTCCTTGGCGTACCAGTTATAACATTTCAATTCCATTGCACGTAATATGCTTCCGAAACATTCCCTACGTAATGTTGCAAGTGTTATATGTCAGAAATATTTCAGACAGGTTTCATAAATAATAGAAAAATGAGCTTTCACCCCTAACATTTCTGTGATATCCCACATGGGATGTTACGATAGCAAGGTTTCAGAAGTATTTCCCTGACGTACCAGTTATAACATTTCAATTCCATTGCACGTAAAATGTTTCCGCAACATTCCCTACGTAATGTTGCAAGTGTTATATGTCAGAAATGTTTCAGAAAGGTTTCACGAGTAATAGAAAAGGTTCAGCTAAATATACTAAAGAACTCTGTTTTACCGGCACTCAACTTTGAATTCTAATGTAAAAATATTTTATCGATTTTAGGAAAATGTAATTTTCAGCTATCTTTGTAGGTGTTTATTTTTACGAAATATAAAAATATTTTCATGACAAGTAATTGTAGATTATAAGTCAGATTTTTTTTATCGATTTCGAAGTTCTTCTGTAGCGGAACGGTTAGAACGTTTGAATTTCACGCAGAGGTCTTCGGATCGATTCTCACCCCCGTCAACATTTTTTAATTGATTTATTCTTTCAGACACATCTTTTAAATAATTTTAAACAAAATATTTGTTTCAGATTAATAAATACCTAGGTATATAAATAATATATAAAAAATTTAAATTCTAAAATTTTCGTAGAAATTCATAAATAATTGTCAATAAATGAGTAGATTGGATTAAAATCGATTAAATATCTAATAAGTAGAACGATAATCCAGATTAAAAATTAAGATTAGCACCAAAAGAAAAATACATTTTTTTATCGATTTTAATATCATATTTTTAACAGGATTGTAAAGCAATATTACTGAGGTGTTATTGAAACCTTTCAGCAATGTTACAGTAACATTAATAAAATGTTACTGAAAGCTTTCGATAACATTACAGTAACATACCTGATATGTTGCTGATACATTTCGGTATTATTACATTAAAGTAATCAGGATATCTAAAAATTACAGAAAGATTACGGAAATGTCACAGTAATCTTTCTATAATCTATCAGAAATGTTACATTTGATATGTTAGCGGACATTTAATGTTTCTGAAACATTACAGAAAGGTCCATGAAATATTGTATAAATATTTCTGAAAGGTGTAATGTTTAAAGTAAAATATTACTGAAAGCTTTTAGAAACATTACGTGCCGTATGGGATATTATTAATAATTATGAAAATGTAAAACTTGTACATAACTTTTGCGTAAACGCTGCTGTAACTTTTTTTACCTTTAAAGTGGAGGTCAAGGGACAGTTCTTCCCTTAACAATATCTGCGTTTGTAATACAAAATTTTGATTTTCAATTATTTTTTCAGTTTATAATAGTATATTACTCAACTAGGGGCGAAAATGGGTTTTTCCAGGCAAGGATAATGATTGTGTGACGTCCAAATGACGACATTAGAGTAAAGCTACTAAGCTTTATAACGCGCCTTCATTTTAGGCCTATGCTTTCGCACACTAGCCAAGGTTCTTAAGGTGATCGTACGTATTTAAGCCCGTATTGTACTGAACTCCTCCCAGTCTCAATATACATGTGTCATATAGCTGAGCTTATAAGGGTTTTCGACTATTATATTTTAATGAGAGCAGATTAGTAAATGAAGTTCAAATGTTATGAGAAAGAAGTATTTGGATATCAAAATCTCAAAATCTGTTTTGTGACACGTTCGTTTTTTGCTGAGAAAAGTTGCACAAGTCCCAAAAACCCATGTATGGTTCTTTTTTTTAAACGCTCGTATTATACAAAAATTGCTTATGTGGCGGCCATATTGGATTCACCATTCTGAATTTCGAAATTCTGACTGCAGATTTGTAATTAGCGACCCCCAAAACCCATGTATGGTTATTTTCTTTAAGAACAATCGTAATATACAGGAATTTCGTATGTAGCAGCCATATTGGATCCGCCATTTTGAATTTAGTAATTCTGACTGCAGATTCGTAATCAGCGACCCCAATAACCTTAAAATCATTCCCCTCTACGTTTTAGACTTGCTTTGAAAAATTACTGCATTTGGAAGGCATTTCTAGCATGATAACTCATGCGCAGGGGGGTTAAATTTAATAAAAATTTTCTAATCCGAGTACCTGCTGCTCTTCTTCGTAGACGATGTCTGGTCAACCTGAAGGTCAACCGGACATTTGGATATCATCTACCGGAAGTGTCTAGTACCTTGCAATGATTTTAGTAAATACCTGGCGCTCTCCTACGTAGACGATGTCTCGTCAACCTGGAGGTTACCCTGACAGCTAGACATTGTCGACATGGAGTGTCTGGTATCTTGCGATGATTTTAGTAACAAATATTAAAAAAAATTAAAAAATATTAAAAA
The DNA here is from genome assembly GCA_949152435.1 of Gastracanthus pulcherrimus. NCBI lineage: Eukaryota > Metazoa > Arthropoda > Insecta > Hymenoptera > Pteromalidae > Gastracanthus > Gastracanthus pulcherrimus. The sequence continues at coordinate 95,617,585 of OX424576.1, forward strand.
ATATTAAAAAAATTTAAAAAGATTGTTAAAAAACCAACTCTTGTAGAAAATAAAAAAATGTACTAAATAAAAACACCTGTCTTGTACGTAAACGTTAATCAAAATGTAATGAAACGTTTATAATGTTTGGTGCGTTGCTCTAAAATGTTGCACCTCGTTGGATTCTGCATTATTATAGCTGCTAGTACATCCACACAAAATTTCAGAAGTGTGCTTTAATATTTAAATTGATTCTTTTTTCGCTCCAAATTCAAAGGTTACTGAGAATTTCCCATATATTTATTGAATTGAAATTATGTATATTAAAATCTCGATTAAAATTATACACATATTTTTTGAACCTATACAGAACAGATTAAATAATTATTTCTTAAGGGATAACACCACTCTAGAGGCCGAAAAAAAGGCCTAATTTTGACAATTTATTCTGGGATTATGGGAAAAGGAATAGTATTCATATTTCGATGGTTCATTTAACACATATTGATGTATGAAAAAAAAATTATTTATTATGATTTTTGTACAAAATGGCGGCGCTACAGCAGATCTGCGGAAAAAGATTTTTTTGAAGGTGCTCCGCGGGTGCACCAATCCTCGAAGACCGTGAGAGCTGGAACAAAAAACCAAAAATTTTCTGAAGCTACATACTAATAGCTGTCGAAGTACGTAGGATTTTTTTTATTCTAATTTTTGTAGAAACTGTGCACTTCTGAACAAAACGTATGAATTATCGACTAAAAAAGGAGTAGTAAATTGTTAATAAAACAAGTAATTTTTAAAATAACAAAAAACGGCTACGTACTTCGATGGAGAATATATTTGTGAAGCTACTGTAAAAATTGCAAGTCGATCCATGCAATGGTGTTGAAGCTATGATTCCGCCCAGTTTGAAAATACCCGTTTCGAGAAAAGCGCGTTTAAAGTTTTCGGAGCATTTAAATCCTTGAAATTTTGTATACCTCTAATCTGCGATGCCTGCACCGTACATTTGACCATCTCTATTAATGTCTGACTCCTCCTCTTCCTTCCTGGCTGATTTTAAGGACATTCGGGCCTCTCTGGCATCGTCTGTTAGGGATCTCTCGGAAAGCTTGATGTGACGCGCGTCCGCCTACACGCAGAAATTATAGCAGTTCGGTCCGATTGTGAAGCCCAAGTGTTGCATCAGCTTCATGACCCTTAAAAGGCCATCATTGTAGATACCTGCAGCAATATATACTGCGGTATCGAGTACGTGTTTGCTACTAGAGAAAGATTTTGGAGCCACAGACCAGACAGTCGCATTGAAATTTTCGTTGCTATTTTGTGTGAAGCCGCCTTAGCAACGCGTACGTAGATCGTCACTGCTTAACTCTTTATAAATTGGCGAAATCGCTTTATAAACTTCTTCAGAGAGAGGTGGTTTATGTACAAAATCTTCTCCAGTAGCTTGAGCCATTTTCCAAGAGCACCATGAAGTTTCTCCGCGTGGGCATCTTTCGTGTCTCGGTTGATCATCAGTAGACAATTTGTGGTCCAGCGTTGCATAGATTTCATTGCGCATTTTCTTCTCAGAATCATGATTCCTACGAATTGCTAAACCATAATAAATTGCCAACTCGTCTATGAGCTTGCCAGTAAGCTTGTCTTTTCCTCCAAGTCTTTTTATTTGTTTTTTCAAATTACGGAGACGAGAACCCATCCGCTTCTGCACATGATCGATACATTCTTTTTTTTACGGTGAACTTTTCGTAGGGCTCAGAATCTTCGATTCCTTTAAAGGTTTTTGAAGCTCCGTCGCCCACGTAATTAGCGTACTTCAAATTGTGCAAAGATTCTGAGCGCTGGAACACTTCGATGACGGCGTCCACTTCCATCTTTCCTGCGGAGCCGACGTGGTTCGCTTGGCATTCATCTTTGTGAGTTTGGCTCCACTCCTTGAACTCGATGGTGTCAGTTTTGATTTTCCAAAATTCGCAAGCTTTGCAATATTAAGATTTCACCAAAACATCGACTACTTTGCCAGTATACCAGCCGATAAGTGAAACAAACCCGTAAAGAGATGAAAAACCACGCTTCCTCCACGAACTATCACCAGATACAGTAATGCCATTTGGATCGTCAGTTTTTTCTCGTTCTTTTTTAGCTGCAGTTTTCATACTGAGCTTAGAAACAGCTTCTGCTTCAATGGCAATTTTCTTAACAACTGTATCGTAAAACGATTGAAAAATTTGCTGCGGGAGATCCATGAAGGCGCAAAACTTTATAATGCCATTCGATCCTATTCCTAGTAATCGCATAGCAAGAACAATTCTGCGATTAATATCATATCCTTTCTCAATAAATGGACAACTAGGAATAGTAATCTGATCACAGTTTTTACTGGAAATCACAATTTTGAAACCCAAGCCTCGCTTTCCAGTTTCGGTGAACATTTGTGACGTGTATTTCACGTCCCAATAATATTAAATACGGGCAGTCAATCGCGACCCAGTCACCCGTCACCAGAGCCGAGCATTTCTCACATTTAATTAGTATTGTTATTAATGGGGGGATTGTTATTATTTGTTGAGGGAATGAGGATAAGGAGTCGCGACCGAGGAAGGCCGCAGATCGGCACACACACGCACACACCCATACCAGCGGCACCAGCTGATCGCCGCAGCGACGACTGCTCGGAGCGAGCAAAGGCGACGAGTCTACATACACAGGCACAACACCAACATCACTGCACGCTGTACGCGCGACCCTCTATCTCTCTCGCTCGCTCTTTCTTCCTCGCCTCTCGAGGATTATGAGCCGCTGCCCGCGCACACACATACACACACGCGCGCGCGGCCGCCCTCTCTCCCGATGCACGCAGACGCGGGAGGAGAGAGGATTCACAGCGGCAGCGGTGGCTTCCTCGAGGCACACCATCTCGGCTGTAGCCACGAGAGAGAGAGAGAGATATACCGAGACGGCTGTCGGCAGAGGGGAGAGCTAGCAGCCGCCGCGCCGCGAGCCGCATGAAGCTGCCGGCCTCTCCTAGCGTAGGCCGACGCGCGCACGTCGCCGCTGCCAACTGTGTTGGTCTGGCAGCGAGAAAACCGAAAGCGCCCGATATAGATATACACGCCGGGTTGCCCGCGCGCGTATATCTAGCAATTCATAATTGCCCGCGCTGCGTAAACAGGGCGGCATTCGCGGAGCGAGCCAATGAGAAGTAGCGACTCAAATCACCGCTGACTTGGCCTTGATTTTTGCATCTAGGGAAAATCAAGGCCAATCACCGTAAAGGAAAGGGCGGAAGCAACAAGTGTTTGAGCTGAAGTTGTGCGAGAAGAAAAGCCAAAATTTTGGAAGAGATTTCCGCCCTCTCCGATTTTGAGCATTGACTGCCCGGCCTTCAGCATAGATAGACGTGATAAAGTTTTGCCTGCCGTTCGAGCATTTAGACCGCGTGGAGAGACATCGACGTAGACATAATCCCGGAGAGCTATAGATTGGGCTAACATTAACCGGCGACCTGGTGACCTGCGAGGAAGAACATCGCGAGACGCGCCCGACTAGCGACGGTGAGTGGACTGTAATTGCCGAGCTTCCCTCGGCACTTGCAAGTGAAATTTATTAATAATTGTCGTACATCGCCGCCATGTGCTCGGGGTTCTTAGGAGAATAACTCCGTGGTGGTGTGACACCGGTATGTAAGATCCGTGCGGGTCGGACCGGTATTTAACTCAAGTATTAGTGTGGGGAAATTCGCGCGACTCGGAAACTCGGGAGACGTGGTGAGTTGGTCGTCGCGAGGGACGCGTGATAAGGCTAGCGTAGCCATGTTAGTTAGATAGATGAATTAGCTATAAGAGAAATTGTAAATTTGCGACCGATAGTATTACCCGACGATAAGAAATAAAGTTTGAGTATATTTAAAGTGAAAATTGTGAGTGCTTATTAAAAATCTATGAATTCCTGATTTTTCCTCTTCACGGAACTTCCTCTGGGGAAGGGCTCGTGCCGAGTTAGCCGCGCTTTACCTGGCGCCCATTAAGTTAGAAAATTTGGTAAAGTGTCGAGATATTAATAAGCCATAGTAACCCCCCACGTTACACATTACATCGGATTTGCATTGTTTACATACAAGAGCTTGCTATGTCGCGGAGAACACAGCTACAAAATTCAGAATTCGGCAACCGAAACCTTCATTACTTTAAAATCATCGAAGTTTAGATCTGATAATTTTTTAGCCGATGTACTAACGTTCTCCAGGCTTGGCTTCCCCAGCTCGTATCGGTTTTGCGGCCGTCGGTTTGATATTCTCGGTTTTTTTGCACTACTCTTTCCTCCTTGGCCGGTTTTTTTGTCACAAGTCACGACTTTTCTCGAACTCATATTGTTTATTCGAAAACTTTTACAATAACAAAACACGTTATTAATATTTGAACGGAAATGTACGGAAAGAGAATAAAGCGTCTGCACGGCGTCGCTTGGCAGCTGTACTAGTTCACACACACACACACACACACACACACACACACACACACACACACACACACACACACACACACACACACACACTTCTATTCAGTATTAGTATACCCTGGTGGACTTCTGAGGAACCTCATTGACCATAAGCAATAGAATTTGAACAGGTAGGAGCACTACATAGTAGATAAATCAGAGCGCGCCGTGGTGGCTGATTCAGCCGTCACAGCGCGCTCCGAGGCGCTGCGGCAAAATCGCGAATTGGACCTCTTACAAATTTTATTTCTGTATAAAACCAATTGGATATGATTTTTAAGGGTCCAAAGTATCGATTAAGTAAAAAAATCGATTTTTTGAAAATTTTATACAGGTGTTACCCCTTAATTTGATAAAATGGCCAATTTTTGAAATATATGTATTTAAAATTGAATCGTATTTCTTCTATTAAAATAGCATTGGTAATTGCTAGATATATAAATTGGAATAAAATTACGTCTTTTTATGAAATCGTTCATATTTTTCATATATTTGACGAATAGAGAAAAAAAAATTGTTTTTCCGAAATTTTCAACATTACAAAGCTTTCTCTTGGAGAAAGCGAAATCAATTAGTAAAAAAATTCGATTTTATATGGCCCACGATAAGTTTAGTAAATCAGTAAATTTTCAAAATGGTAGCTTTCAAGTATATCTTCCACCTCTTTATTTGTGCGTATGTGTGAGTGTGCGTGCGTGCGTGAATGTGTGTGTGTATGTGTATGTGACAATATAACTCATAATTTCATAAAATATAACTCACATTTTTCAAATACATATATTTATTATATGATAAAAGTGGGTCGTGTTTGAACTCAAGATCAACCCAATAACTCAATTCGACATAATAAATGCTTTATATAATACATTATTCTACCTTAAATTAAAATACTTTTCGAAATACTATATTTAAATCTATATTTCCTGCAAGCTTAAAAAATATTCAGTTAAATAGATAGAAGATATTTTGTTAAAATTACAAAAACGCGTTTAAAATTTGTATGTGATATGCTATCAAACGTTAATTGTTTCACTTTCTTCACTATAGTTTTGTTAAAACATTTAAATTTAACATGTTCTTAAATTATATGATAAACATTAAAAAATGTTAAGGAATTCTCGACATAATGATCAAGATTAATGGTGTAGTTCCCATTAAGAAATATACATTATAATAAAAACAGAGTTTACACGTTAAAAAGATTATTATTGTAAAATAATAATTATTCAACAAAACAGATGATTATAATACAGTCAAACGCATTTTTATGTACAATGCTGTATACCTTTTTGTGATAACAAAAAACAGTGAAAGTATTTCATAAAAAATAATTAAATAAGTCGGACTTGAACCCGGGGCCAAACATTCAGACAATCAGGCGGGAAAGAACACGACCCGCGACCACCAATAGGGAACTTGCATGGAAAAATGTATTACGTCCGTCAGATAGATTATTAAAAAATAATTATATTTTATGAAAATAATACCGAAAAAATACTTTCTGAAATTAAGAGTCATTTGGTCCCTTTTAATGATAATAATGGAAACCTGTATATTTCTTGCGCTACCGCAAGGTTTCGAAAGTCAGGACGGTCAGATTCTGCACGTATGAATGTGGGAATTTGAAAATATAAATTATTGACCAAGTTATAGTCTTTAAAAATCATATTTCATAATAAAATTTAGAACAATACATGAATTATGACTTTGGTAGAATATACCTTTGGTTAATAATTTTTGTTTGCAAATTCTACATACATAATATAACTATGTGTATTTTCATCACAATAAAGCCTTAAAAATCTAATCCGATATATTTTTCTCTCAAAACCTTGCAGTAGCATAAGAAATGTACAGATTTCCAGTATTGTCATTGAAAGACACTTAACGACCCTTAATTAAAAAAAAAGGATTCTTTTAATAATATTTTAATAAAATATATTCAAATTTATTAACAATATATAGTTTTATTTAAATAAATGAGCTCGATGTCCCCGTCTTCTACCGATTTATGTATCTTGGTTTTATGTACAATATAAAGTCGCTATATGGGTAAATCTCTAGATCCTTTAACCTATGTGTCATAAACTTTAAATTACTTTTTTTATATGTTTAAGTAAATTTTAACTGTTACATGCATGCTTATACTGTTGTTTCAGATTTAAATTTATTATTTTTCATATTTTTAGATTCACTTTCTGCCATAAATTAATTATACTTATTAATTAAAAACTTTAATATCATATTTTGTGTACGTCAAATGTCCGATTTCAAATATATTTTCGGTAATCCTCACTGTAAATTACTAATTAAAAATATAAATTAATTACCTTAACAGTTGAAAAATATTCAGGAATCAAATGATCTGAATAATAATGAAATTTATTTCATAAAACCGGAATTAAATGGATTTGAATATTGTCATAGATATTTTTCATCGAAACGCAAAAAGTAGCTTAATGATATACAATTGAATTACTTTACAAACTATTTTTAGTACATAGAACATAAAAACACTATTATTTTAAATAAAATATTGCTTTATTTTTATTCTTAAAATAATCCTAACAGATTTAAAAGACTTTTAAATGAGCTAATTTAAAAACGAACGAAAAAATTGTTGCGTCTGCAACGCTTGTTTATGTAGTGAATGTTAATTAAAATGAATAAAATGAATAAAATGAATAAAATGAATAAAATGAATAAAATGAATAAAATGAATAAAATGAATAAAATGAATAAAATGAATAAAATGAATAAAATGAATAAAATGAATAAAATGAATAAAATGAATAAAATGAATAAAATGAATAAAATGAATAAAATGAATAAAATGAATAAAATGAATAAAATGAATAAAATGAATAAAATGAATAAAATGAATAAAATGAATAAAATGAATAAAATGAATAAAATGAATAAAATGAATAAAATGAATAAAATGAATAAAATGAATAAAATGAATAAAATGAATAAAATGAATAAAATGAATAAAATGAATAAAATGAATAAAATGAATAAAATGAATAAAATGAATAAAATGAATAAAATGAATAAAATGAATAAAATGAATAAAATGAATAAAATGAATAAAATGAATAAAATGAATAAAATGAATAAAATGAATAAAATGAATAAAATGAATAAAATGAATAAAATGAATAAAATGAATAAAATGAATAAAATGAATAAAATGAATAAAATGAATAAAATGAATAAAATGAATAAAATGAATAAAATGAATAAAATGAATAAAATGAATAAAATGAATAAAATGAATAAAATGAATAAAATGAATAAAATGAATAAAATGAATAAAATGAATAAAATGAATAAAATGAATAAAATGAATAAAATGAATAAAATGAATAAAATGAATAAAATGAATAAAATGAATAAAATGAATAAAATGAATAAAATGAATAAAATGAATAAAATGAATAAAATGAATAAAATGAATAAAATGAATAAAATGAATAAAATGAATAAAATGAATAAAATGAATAAAATGAATAAAATGAATAAAATGAATAAAATGAATAAAATGAATAAAATGAATAAAATGAATAAAATGAATAAAATGAATAAAATGAATAAAATGAATAAAATGAATAAAATGAATAAAATGAATAAAATGAATAAAATGAATAAAATGAATAAAATGAATAAAATGAATAAAATGAATAAAATGAATAAAATGAATAAAATGAATAAAATGAATAAAATGAATAAAATGAATAAAATGAATAAAGTAAGTGATTAAAATGTAATATTTTACGTACTTTTCACATACAATTATTTATGATACCTAAAATTCTTATATTTATCAGTAAAATTGCAAAAGTATATCGATTTGTCGCGTCCGCAATATTTATCCGCAACGCGCGTTTGTTTAAGGGGTCAAATACACCTTAAAATTTAAAATTAATTAATAATGGGTGATTGTCAAAAAGTTGGTTCATTTTATAAATGTGATTTTCAAAAAAATAAAGTCTTTGAAACCGAAAATAAAAAATATGATGTAATAATATTAATCATATAAGTAAAGAAAATTAAACTGGTCGAGATAAAAAAACACTTTTATGTAGTTAAAAAAATATTACAATGTTGAAAGTTTGTTATAACTAATTCATGTAAATTACGAATTTATAGAGTATAACTTTCATTGAATATTGTTCGATGTATATTACTTTACATGAAGTATCTCTTGTTTCGCAGAAATTAAAAATTGCATCGCTTATTACAGAATATGAACGATTGTGATCTACGCTTAAATAGGTTAAAATGTTGTTTATTTACCTATTTGTCGTATTCGATGCTACCGCCTTCGATTGTTTTAGTACATTTAACATAAACATCGGACGGACAAGACATTTGTGCCGTACATATTTTGTTAGTAGTTTATTTATTTAAATGCACCAGATGTATGTAAAATTATGAAAGAAGTAATTCATCTGTCTTTCTAAGCGACAAATATAAACTCAAAATTTTGTATGTTTAGGTACAACATATATGGCATTCTTCGTCTTAAATGGACCTTTAATTCCTATTTGGTACATTCAAATCCGTTACGTATAACCAAAAATACCACTCGTAAAGTAAAGGTACTTTTTCGAAAATCATCAGATTGGCACCACCGAGACTTATGTCTATATAAACCGTTTTAACTGTAACTTTTAGAAAACGTAGTTCGAACATCCTAGAAAACAAAGCACTTTGTTTGGTTTCGTGTATTGTACGTATAGCATGACTGGGAATTTTTTTTCTGGCCCGTTTTCTCCACCTAAAGTTAATGACATATTATTAAAGTGTGACGTAATCGTTACAGTGACAAATCATGATAGTGAATTTTTAAGTTAAGTTGGTAGAACGTACGAATAATAAATGGTTAGTTAAATAAAATGTATCAACAAAAGAATAACGAAGTATATAAATTTGTTAACTGGATACTGTAACGAAGTCTTCGAATCATATTGTAATCGAATACCGAGTTAATAATAACGTTAATTAATTATTCAGTAGTTAGAGCTCGATACTCCCGTTGCATGATATTTTCGGGAGCGAGAAGCAAATTAAGTCTGGTGCAGCAGCTTCTCGACGTGGGCGAGAATTTACCAGACTTGATAGTAATGACGAAGATACTGGCCAGTCTACCCTCGAAATTCAGAAACTTCAGAAGCGCGTGGAGCAGCGTGAATCCGGATCGGCAGACGATCGAGTACATGCAAGAAAGATTATTCGAGGAAGAAAAATACTTGGAAGGAGATTCAGAAGAAAGAAGCGCTCTCGCAGCAATTGCGAAGGGCAATTCAGGACACAACACTGGAGTAAGTAGATACAAGGGGAGCAAGAAGCCTCAGCGGAGCAAAAGCGAGGTAGTATGCTATCGCTGTAGTGAGAAAGGTCACTTTGCCCGGCACTGCCCGCAACGTAATCAAAACATCGAACCAGAATCGTCAAGGTCGTCGAGAGATTACGCTTTAGCGGCCACCTGCTCGGTGGACTTGGAAAGCGCGGGAAGATTCAACAGCATGCTGTCCTCTGACGAGCAAGTTAAGAAGTTACTCAATGTCGACATCACAGAAGTCTGGCTAACCGTCAGTGTGGGCGTTAGCTCATATGACCAACCGAAGAGACTGGTTCTCCGATTACCGACCGAGGCGTGATGGCAGCACAATCATTCTCGGTGATGGCAGTGAGTGCGAGGTAACAGACGAAGGCACAATAACTGTCGAGAGACTTGTTGACGACAAGTGGGTCGGAGGTAGCATTGAGAACGTGCTGCACGTACCGCAATTAGGCAAAAATCTACTGTCTGTTGGTGCTTGTCTCAAGAGGAAGTTTAAGGTAACTTTTGAAGATATTTACGTGCTGTTCTGTAATGGAGGAGAGTTGATTGCATCGGGAATGATGCAAAACAACAATGTCTTTCGCATGTTCATAAGAATGCCAAAGAAGCAGAAAGAAACCTCAGCGAACGTCACGACTACCAGTCTCCAGTGCATGCACGAAACGCTTGGACATCTCAACACTCATGCAGTGAAGCGGCTTATTGACCAAGGGTTGGTGTCCGGAGTAAATCTGGTTGACAGGAGCAGCTATTTATGTGAACCGTGCCAAGTAGGAAAAGCTCACAGGCTAAGCTTCAACAAATAGAAGCCGGAGAGGAACGTGAAACCCGGAGATATCGTGCACAGTGACGTGTGTGGTCCGAATCCTGAGGAGTCACTGGGAGGGGCACGTTTATTCGTCACGTTCACTGATGAGGCAACCAGCTACCGGTATGTGTATTTTCTCAAACACAAGTCTGACGTATTCGAAAGGTTTAAAGAGTACGAGAGAGCTGTAGCCAACAAGTTTGGAGAGAAAATCAAAACTTTGAGGTCAGACAATGGCACAGAGTACTGCAACTCCAGGATGACAGACTACATGAAGGGCTTGGGGATCGAGTTCCAAAACGCAGCTCCGTACACACCAGAAAAAAATGGCAAGGCTGAAAGAAGCAACCGTACCATCAACGAGTGTGCTCGAACCATTCTTTTAGCTTCAGGCCTGCTAAGTTCACACTGGGCGGAAGCTGTGAACTGTGCAGTGTATCTACTGAACAGAGTCACAGTAGTTGACGCATGTGGAGGCAATACAGCATTTGAACAGTGGACAAGAAAAAAACCTAACCTCCAACATCTAAGAAAATTTGGGTCAGTGGCCTTCGCTGAAATTCCCAAGATGTTTATCTCCAAGTACGATGCAAGAGCAAAGAGGATCTATCTTGTGGGATACGAGAAGGACTCCTGCAACTACAGAGTTTACGACAGCACCACCAGAAAGGTGACCGTGTCAAGGAATGTAGTTTTCTCAAATGATGTTAGAGTTCCTGTGGACATCAGCGAGCAGGCAGAACCTATAGAGTTCTGCATGACACAGCAAGAGGCAGGACAAGAGGAGCAGGAAGTGGATCCAGATGAGCAGATCCAGGGTAGCTGCGGACCAAGAGCCAAAATTCAACGAGGCAGGACCAGGTCTACCTGTTGTAGCGGAGCCACCACTACGAGCACCTGTACAGGCACCAGTCAGACAGCCTGCCCAATTACATGTTCTACAGCCTCGAATTCCCAACCTTAGAGATAGATCTAAGATTAAGCTTCCTCAAAGGTATGCCTCCTATGTAGCTGAAATTAAGATACCCGTTGATTTTAGGGAAGCGTCAATATTTCCAGAATCAGCAGAGTGATCGAAGGCCATAACCGAGGAGCTGGATGCTCATGACAAAAATGCCACTTGGACTGTCATACCCAGGGACCCATCCAAGGTGGCCATAAAGTCCAAATGGGTATTCTAGGTGAGTAGCATCAACGACAAACCTAGGTTCAAAGCCCGACTGTGTGCCAAGGGCTTTATGCAGAAGGAAGGGTAGGACTATACAGAGACTTTCTCACCGGTAGTCCGGTATGATTCCCTGCGGCTACTGCTAGCAATGGCAACACAAGATAATCTGGATCTGGTGACATTCGATGTACGTACTGCATTCCTGTATGGCCATCTGGCTTAAGAAATCCACATGGAGCTTCCGGACGGTGTCAAGGCTGAAGACAGTATCTCACAGAAAAGAAGAGATGACTGTGAGAGGAAAAACAAGTGTGCGTATGTAGTTTGTAGGTTAAATAAATCTTTATACGGGTTAAAACAAGCACCGCAATGCTGGAATAATCGTTTTAAAGAATTCCTGTTTAAATTTAAATTCAAAGAATGTAACGTGGATGTGTATTTGTCGGGGTCATTAAATCTCACACTGTGTATCTACCCTGGTAACACAGTTTGACGGACTCGCGATTGCGCCGAAAGTGCACGGTCTGCTTCACACTCTGACTAGGTTTTTGCTGCACGACGATTGCGGCACAGGAGTGCGGCAGGATTGCCGTAGAAGTGCAGCCGACAAGAGCAACTTAGGGGGATGAAATAATGCACTCGCGAGTGCAGCAGAATTGCACTCGAATTGCGAACGACGATTGCGGCAGACGAGTGCGGCAGGATTGCAGCAGAAGTGCAGCCGACAAGAGCGACTTAGGGGGATGAAATAATGCACTTGCGAGTGCAGCAGAATTGCACCCGAATTGCGTACGACGATTGCGACAGTCGAGTGCGGCAGGATTGCAGCAGACGTGCAGCCGACAAGTGCGACTATGTGGGATGAAATAACGCACTCGCGAGTGCAGCAGTATTGAACCCGAATTGCGTACGACGATTGCGGCAGACGAGTGCGGCAGAATTGCAGCAGTCGTGCAACCGACAAGTGCGATTAAGGAGGATGGAATAATGCACTCGCAAGTGCAGCAGGATTGCACTCGAAATACGTATGACGATTGTGGCAGACGAGTGCGACAGCAGTCGTGCAACCGACAAGTCCGATCAAGGGGGATGATGTAACGCATTTGTAAGTGCATTAAGATATACTTCAAAAACGATCACACACCTCGTAGCGAAAAACCTCAAAACACCGAGAAAGGTAACAAAAAAAAGAGCTCCAAAAATTTTGATCTCCCAGACGGCTTGTGCGCGGTCTCTTATAGTATTTACCACGCCAAACTAGTCGAGTGAGCCCAAAACTGATGCGCTCCCCGCCTAGCGGCGGCGACTTATGTCATGTATGCTTTGCTTCCACCGGGTCTGTGGACTGCACGTCTGCTGCAATCCTGCCGCACTCGTCAGTCGCAATCATCGTACGGAATTCGAGTGTAATTCTACTGCACTTGCGAGTGCATTATTTCATCCAGCTTAGTAGCACTTGTCGGCTGCACGTCTGCTACAATCCTGCCGCACTCGTCTGCTCCAATCGTCGTACACAATTAGGGTGCAATTCTGCTGCACTCGCAAGTGCATTATTTCACCCCTCTTAGTCGCGCTTGTCGGCTGCACGTCTACTGCAATCCTGACGCACTCGTCTGCCGCAATCGTCGTACACAATTCGGGTGCAATTCTGCTGCTCTCGCGAGTGCATTATTTCATCCCCCTTAGTCGCACTTGTCGGCTGCACGTCTGCTGCAATCCTGCCGCACTCGTCTGCCGTAATCGTCGTACGCAACTCGGGTGCAATTCTGCTGCACTCGCAAGTGCATTATTTCATCCCCCTTAGTCGCACTTGTCGGCTGCACTTCTGCTGCAATCCCATACCAACTTAAGTCCACATTTCTCGGGAGAAGTGTCTTGAAAATTAAAAAGTATTTCTCATGTGACAATTACTATGATTAGAATAATATTTGACACTTTATTTGACAAATATAATTTTGCTGAAATGTTTTGATCTGGTATATCAGTGGAAGCAATAAAACGTTAATATCTCGAAAAGGTAGAGATATTTATTTATAAAATATTTTTATTTATACTTATAACTGAAAGAAAAAATTAGTAACCATTACTGGACTGTCTAGTAAATCCAATAGGATGTAGGTCAATTTTACTCATTACTATACTATGGAATTTACGACTGAATACTACTTGTTTTAAGGGCCAATTGTATCTTATTTTGGTTGTATGACTTAGTACTAGGCTTGCTTGTAATGTTTACTATCTTGCTAAGGAATAGATACTATATTGTAACTTATATATAAAGGTACACTGAGAAAGGATTGGGTTAACATGAAACCATACATATTGCTGTCGTAGCTACATTACGGTGGTCGGTGATATTGTACGGTTGTCACAGTAAAATAATATAGCTGTGAGAGCAATAACAAAGTATTGTTGAAGCAGCAATACGCAGTTTAGAGAAATTGAATTAAATAAATGAAATAAATATAATTAATTTAATTTTATTAAATTAATCAACCAGATTAATTTAATTAATTAAAATAATTGCACTCAGTCCTAGTTTGGCTATGATACATTACAGTCTACTAATTGTTCGTACTCCTTGTAGTGGCCGTTATTACTTATTTTTCTCAGTGTAATTGGTCGGTTGATAACAGCATCACAATTTTATTGATCTGTATGAAAGTCGAATATAAATTGTTGAAATGAAGCTCAGCTAATATCATAAATTAAAGCATTTGGTCGATTTGAGTATACCATTGTTCGCCAGCAACAATTGAATTTATTATAGGTATATAACCTAAGCAATCAACGGATTGCTCGTGGTATATAAACATTTAACAGCTTCAAACCTAAAGATAAATCATACATATAATGCATTTACACTTGCTATGCGACAGATTTGTATCAATCCTGATTTTCAAGATTAGTTTAAAGAATAATTTCCATGATAAGCATAAATGTTAATTTTGTTATTTAACAATTATAGTCTTAAAAGACATCAACATTGTTTTCCAAGTTTTATAATAATCAGCAGACTGCGGTTTAGATGTCGAACTAGTCTTAGTTTTATAATGTAATGAGGGTGAGATTAGAATAGCTTTAATAACATTTTATGAAACTTGACGAATACTTACGTTGTAAGCATACATGGAGAGAAGTTTTCTGGTAGAAGGAACGTGCCGCGCAGCGGCTGAAAAGAGCTTGCCGCTCATCACCGCGTGGCGGCGTGCCGTGCGAGAATTAGGCAGTGATCGTCGCTGGTAAAGACAATGACGCCGCGGCAGGACATTTCTCGGTGGCTGTCACGATGTTTTCCCGTGACAGGCATCGAGTAAAGCAGTGAAGGCGATCACTTGTTTTTCTCTCGCCCGTCGGCTCGCGCGCAACGCACGACCCTCACCGCATTATGCACATAATACGTATAAGCGAGGCATGTGGCCCACAAATTCTTGAGTAATAAGATATGGAGCTCTTGCCGCTTTAACAATTTATGTGGCCCTTATCCTACAAAGTCCTTAACACTTACTTTAATTTTTATAAACTTTATTTTAAAAAGAATAAAATATATTTAGATCCATTAAAAGATGTTTTCTATCTTTCTTCTATTTTTAATCTAAGTAATATCGAAGCTTCATTTATCATATAGCTTCAAGTATCATATAGCTATGTATAACGCTCAGAATCATAACAGAATAAGTTCATTTTCGAAATTTAGTAAACGTCCATAAAAATGTTGAAATTGTGAATCACGCCAATATTTACCTGATTTGAACTTTGCAATTCATAAAAGTGATGAAATTCATCAGATTTCACTTTTTATGTCAATAATATTGAAATGTTTGTCACATATAAATATGTATATAAATGTATATAAACAAATTTTCTCCATTTATAATTTGGGACAAGTCAAAAATAAGAACATGATCTTCTTTCTCTCAATCTGTTTATTTTAAAACTAATTTGACGAATGATATCGCTATTTTCAGAAACTATCGGTATTATAAAATAAAATATAATTTTTTTCAGTAACTTCTATTGAAAATGTATATAACTGTCTTTAATAATATAATATACATATTTTGATAATTTAAACTCTAACTAATTATATTATCAAAATTTTTATTATGTCAGACAGGTTGTACTTAAAGTGTATCTACACTTATTTTTTTTTAAATAAAAAAAATGTTATGACACTTTTTCAAGCTCAACATTTGTAAGAACATTATGGGGCCTGTTAGATAAAAAATTTCATATTCAACAAAACATTCAATAAAAATAAGTAACTTTGCATCTGTAGGTGTACCAATGTAGAACTGAATATTTAAATGTGTTGTTCCCGAAATTTATTTTTAACTTCAAAACGTTCCTCGCACATTTAACGTAGGTGGATCTACCTGTAAGTATCTGCAAGTTAGTCTTATTTTTCAAGAAGTGCGTACATACACATTTTTGCCGATAAAATATGTAATTTTGGAAATACACTCTTCAAGGTATGCTTACAACGTTTCATAAAATGTTATTAAAGCTATTCTAACCTCACCCTCATTACATTATAAGACTAATATTGCTTCCACTGATACACCAGATCAAAACATTTCAGCAAAATTATATTTCTCAAATAAAGTGTCAAATATTATTCTAATCATAGTAGTTGTCACAGGAGAAATACTTTTTAATTTTCAAGACACTTCTCCCGAGAAATGTGGACTTAAGTTGGTATGGGATTTTTGTAAAAAAACATTGTATATATACGTTTATAAATATACTGCCAGCATCATATCTGTTTTAATAACAATATATACAAAATAATTTTTAAATCGTCGTAGCGAGTTGCAATAAGCATAATTCGAATACCTTGTGCTGGATGGCGTATAAGTGACGTTAGGTTATTATATACCGTTCATCAGTGTATTCTCTTGTACAATATTTGTGTAAAAAACTTATTTAAAATAAAAGTAGCTGGCCGCTGATTGCGGTATATAAATAACTAATGAGTGCAGTTCTCGTACACTAACGGTTACCTATTAGGCTACCCTCACGATCGAGGTACACCCGCATTTTACCTCGCGCGCAAGCGTTTCACCTCGCCCACGAGCGTCTGCCTCGGGCGCGAGGATTCCGCTCGAGTGCGAGCGATTCGCCCAAGTTCGAGGTTTGCGCTCGAGCTCGAGCGATCTGCTCGAGCGCGAGGTATACGCTCGAGCGATCTGCTCGAGCGCGGGGTATACGCTCGAGCGCGGGGTATACGCTCGAGCGCGAGCTAGACGCTCGAGCGCGAGCGATGTAGCTCAGGCTCGAGGCGGGCACGCCTCCAGCTCCGGCGCAGCGCGAGCGCAACCCGAGGTCGAGCGCGAGCGCAACTCAAGCTCGAGTGGCAGCGCAACCCGAGCTCGAGCGAGAACGCAACCCAAGCTCGAGCGTCAGTGCAACCCGAGCTCGAGCTCGCGCGCCAGCGCAAACCAAGCTCGAGCTCACGCGAGCGAAACCCAAGCTCGAGCTCGCGCGCGAGCGCAAAACAAGCTCGAGCTCGCGCGCGAGCGCAACCCAAGCTCGAGCTCGAGCGCCAGCGCAACCCGAGCTCGATCTCGAGTGCACGCGCATCCCAAGCTCGGGCGCGAGTACAAGCTGTAAATGCACTGTTATAGATTAATCTAGGCTAAATAAAGTTATATTCTTTTCTACACTGTCTATAGTGATTCACATAAGTTGAATAACCTTATCCAACATATATATACACATTTCAAGCAACAAAATGAGGTTGCAAAAACATCATAGCGCCGGAATAAGGTCTAGGGTATATATATATATATATATATATGGGTCATTCTTATACGTTTTTAAGAAAGCGTTCGCAAAAGGTCTTTAAAATTTGCCCTCGATTTGTTATATGAAAGTACTCAGCAAAATAAGCTCTCAAAAATTTTTTTAACCCTTAGGTGCCCTGTGCGACCTAGTAGAGTATTCTGAATTTTCAAAATTGGTCAGAAAACGGCTATTTTAAAGTTCGAGGGAGCTCCTATTAATACCAATTTGAACGTACCAAAAAATATATTTTTTCATTTTTTTACGAACTTCAAGAAAAAAAATATTAGATCCCCTTAGCAGCTCAATGGATCCCCCTTACGAAGCTGAATATGAACCTAAAATTTTGTGTTGTTTAGGTTATGTTCGATTGCTTTCCGCTTCACGAAATCGATACGGATTTAGGTCAACTCGTCTCAAATATTTCGTCTTTATAAGACCTTTAATTGCACTTTTTGCACGTGCAAACCGGTTTATATAGCTAAAGATATAGCTTCTGGAAAATTGGTACTATTTTAAAATTTTTTAAGTTGGCACCCTTGTAATTTTCTTCTCTGAGTCCCTTTTAAGCTCTAACTTTCAAGAAACATATCTCAAATATCTTAGAAAACCATGCACTTGGTTTGGTATTATGTATTCGACTTCTAGCATAACTGTGAATTTTTTTCCAGCTTGCTTTTTTCACCAAAAGTAAACATCATTCTATTGAAGTCTCACATAATTTACGTGACGTATTATATATTACGGACAATTTTGTGTATGTCCAAAAGAAAGCTGACATTGAGAGCCTTAATTTGAGTGGTCGGAGCACAATTGAAGATATTTATTTGTGTTCTCATCTGGGTGGTAACACCTAAAGTAGGTTCACTTTTCACTTATTTTATTGTATTCAACAATTTTATAAACCATTTCCCATTCTAGAAAAATTCCTGCAGGGAATCCTCCAGGTCTCCTGCAGAGTTTCCTGCAGGTTTTTTTCATTAGGGAACAATGTTGGAATCATGTGGAATCCATATTATTTACATGTGGTAACCATGTGGGACTTTTCACGTGGGAATAACTTCGGAAAATCTTTTGTATCCGTTTTGTTCGGGCAATGCATGTGTTAGTAGAACAATTTTGAGTATATGGTATTCACTATGAAGTAGATACATTATTTTTTTTTTCTCTGCTTGCTTCTTATGCTTGGAAAGAGAAGTATAGCCTACACTACTCTGGTTTTAACTCGTCTTAAATTTCTTCCAATTCTTAGATTGTATAAATCAATCTGAAGCATTATAATAGGTATATAAAAATTTAATATTCAAAGTATTTAGACTCGATAGGAGAAAATTTTAATGGAGACTTTAAAACTATTTTTTTCTTACCTCTTTATACACTTTACACCTACAGACCAAATTTCAGATGTCTAGCTCCTTTAGTTTTCAAGATTTGAGTTTTTAGTATATTTAGACCGAATTGCCAATTCATCGGAAAGTGAGATTTTTCTGTTATAATGAACTCTACAAGTTGTAATAAGTGTATTGAGGTATACTATATTATAACCCAGTAAAACAATCAATTTTTTTCAATTATGATGTACTCCAAACATCTAAAATAAGCCTTGCTTACTTAATAGCAATAATGAAAACTGTAGAAACTTGTTCAGCGAAAAAAAAATGATGACACTCGTTGATTACCTCAGTCGGAGTAATTCCACCAAAAAGTCATATCTAGAAAACTAAAAGACCTAGACACTCCAAATTTTGTGTCATAGTATATTAGGCTCAAAGTAGAAGGAGAAAAATATTTCTAAGGCCTTAGATAATCTTTTTTCAATTTTGTCAACAAATTTTTATACACAAAATAGCATATATGTATACCTATATATGTCAAATCATTCAATCAGCTCTAAACTTAAAAGAGAGTGTATATCAATTGAAACCTTTAAATTTACATTTTAAACTCTACTAAAGCATGATTTTTGATTGAGAACTGTTGTTTGCGACAGCAGCTCATTTTACATATTTGCTCATTTCTCTTTCTGTATGATAGATAGAGAGTTGAAGTTTTGGAGTTAAGTAGTTGCAACCTATATATTGAATATAAAATTATTAGAAACTAACGAAGACACTTGGATAGTTTAATAAGTTACTAAAACATTATTTTTGATTGAGATCTGTTGGTTGCGATCGTAACTCATTTACCATATTTGCTCATTTCTCTTTCCGAATAATCCCGCGCGGAAATTAAACTTAACAAATAATTATTAATAAGAATAAATAATTTTTTATAATTTTTAAAAAAAGTTTATAACTTTTGATAACTGTTTATAAAGATAGGATTTGAGACTATAATAATAGTTTATAAAAGTTATCAACAGTTTTTTTCTGTTATGAACAGCCAAAAGAAGTTTATAACAGTTATGAACTTTTATTTACTTTTTTGGACCGCGGTGCATAACCAGAAGAACGATCTGTAAAAAATTATTATCAGTTCTAAACTTTCTTTATATCTAGTAATAACAGTTATTAATAATTTTAAATATTTTAAATAGTATTATAATTATTCACTTTTTGTTCGAGAGAAATTTCATTAATATGAATATTCCAAAATACAAATAATTATTAATTTGAATTAGTACAAATTACTAAAAACTATTAAAAATTTATAATAGTTATTAACAGTTATTTATTTTATTTACTGATCAAAGAATCAAATTTTTACGAAAATCCAAAAAACTTATAAAAGTAAATAAATATTTATATTTATTTATAACAGTTTTAAACTATTATAAAAGTCTCAAATCCTGACTTTATAATCTGCTAATATCAGTTATAAACTTTTTCAAACTTTTATTATAGAAGATCATTTCTGTTTGGGATAGACAGAATTGAGATTTTTTATCAAGCATTGTTATACATAAATAAAATAGAAAAATTTGTTTGAATGCTTTTAAATACTTTTTCTTTAAGCAATTGTGAAAACTGTAAATTACACGTATAGTGGAAATAAAAAATGTACATAAATGTAGGTAAATGTATGAAAATATATGAAAGTGTGTATGAAAATATATGAAAGTGTGTATGAAAATATATGAAAGTGTGTATGAAAATATATGAAAGTGTGTATGAAAATATATGAAAGTGTGTATGAAAATATATGAAAGTGTGTATGAAAATATATGAAAGTGTGTATGAAAATATATGAAAGTGTGTATGAAAATATATGAAACTGTATATAAGTATATATTTCTGTTGAAATTGGAACAAGATTTAAACATTTTTCGTGCTCGTTTCCAATAGTTTCATACAGTTGTATACACTTTCATACAGATTTATACATTTTTATACAGTTTAGTATGGAAACAAATTTTATTCTTTATATAATATTAGCCTTCTTTATACACTTTCATACATTTTTATACACCTTCGAACATATTCATATACTTTCGTTCATTCAATTATATATACTTTCATACTTTTTTTTACACTTTCATACATATTTATACACATTATACAGTTAAGTATGGAAAAATTTTTATTCTTTTTATAATATTGGCCTTCATTATACACTTCCATACATTTATATGCACTTTTATACACCTTTGGTACATATTCATATACTTTCGTTCATGCAATTCTATATATTTTCATACATTTTTGTACACTTTCATACATTTTTATATACTTTCATACATATTTATACACTTTCATTCATTTAATTCTATACATTTTTATACACTTTTGTAGGTTTTTTGTAAATATTTTTACATTTCTATACAGTTTTTTACCCTCACATAAATTTTTGGTAATTTTATTAAGATACGTGTAAGCAGTTGTGACATGTAAAATGCCACAAGGAAAGAGATAGAGAGAGAAATAAGATTAGATTAGAGTAGGTAGGTAGGGTTAGGTAGTAGGGAGATTATTATTATTAATTGGGAGGGATAAACAAACAAATGGACGGGATAACGCACGCACCAAACCACCGAACGCACGCTATGAAAACTGCATTATTTTTTTTAAGCGTATTAATCGCGCATATGATTATATATGTTTCACGGGGGAGATCGACGGCGTGACACCATACACACACCACCAGCACAAACACACGATAGAAGCAGCAGCCGACCCAGCAGGCATATCCAGGAAAGCTGAGCAGCACGAGGAAGCGGCAACGACGGAAAAGAGGTCGAGTCTTATATTCGTTTCAGGTAGCAGCGGCCTAAAAGAGAGAAGCTAGAGACGATAAGAGCGGCCGGGAGCCGCGGGGCCGGAGCAGTAGCAGCAGCAGCACAGCAGCTGCAGTCGATAACACTCACACACATACACACTCGCTTACGCGAACACCCGAGAGAGCGATCGGAGCGCGAGGAGCTTCAGCGACGTCATCCTTAAGGACAGCGACGAGAACAGCTGATGACCAGGCGGGCGCGTGCCATGCGGTTTTAACAGATATGGATAGTAGATAGATAGATAGATAGATATACTTTTTATTCATCAGAAGACAAAATCTTACAATTTCATGTACATGTAGTTGTATTTATAATTAAAAAATAACAGTCGGTTTAATATAATTGTTATCTTACTTTCTCTTATTGCATATTTCTTGTTAAAATAATAATTCACTTTATCAGTTCGTCAGTTTATAAAATCTAAATGCAATGAACACAGTCAAATATCACATAAAACGCTTCGTCAAAAAAAATAATAATACATAGAATAAATATAAATACAATAAAGATAACATATAAATAAGAATACATACATATACTTTGCTAACTCTTTGCGTACACTATCACGTCCAAACTTAAAACACACTCATTCATAACACTTTAACAATCACGCTAATAAATACATTCACACTTAATTAACACTAAAAATATTTAATAAATAAATAAATAAATTAATAAATAAATACGTCGAATACATAAATAGACAAGATAAATAATTAAATTAAATAAATAAATAAATAAATTTAAATAAATAAATAAGTTAAATAAATAAATAAATAAGTTTTAATAAATAAATAAATTAAATAAATAAGTTTTAATAAATAAATAAATTAAATAAATAAGTTTAATAAATAAATAAATTAAATAAATAAATAATTTAAATAAATAAATAGCCTAAATAAATACTCGACTCATCTTTTATTCTGAACGTACTCCTCACCATGTAATTGCTTAAGGTGCCTGTTTAATGCCGTTTTAAATTTACAAAAAGATGGCAGGCACCTCACACTGCTCGGGAGCGAATTCCAGAGGTGCGCACCTTGAACTCTGAATGAAAAAAGGCCCTTATCGGTGCGCGACCCCGGAACCGAGAGCTCTTTCATACCACCCCTACTTGAAGTCCTGGCCTGGTTTTTTTCAAAGAGGGCAGTAAGATACGGTGGCTGCCGCATGACAACCGCTTTGTAAAGCAGCAGCCCCATAAAATACTCCCTCCTCACCTTCAAATCTAACCAGTCCAGTAGAGGGAGAGACAAGCGGCAAGAGAGACGGAAGACTGTCGGCCAACAAAAGATGACCAGATAGGCATCTAAAAAGATGGGAAGAGAGGCGCGCGGAAGGAGAAGGGAGCAAGGCGCGTTTACAACGAACGCGTCGCACTCTGGCAATTCGTATGCATTATGTATCGAGTAATGGGGTATAAGTTTATCGGAGAAGCATGCAGTATAGAGGGCGTTGTTAATATTTTAAATTACGCGCGTCACAGTGGCGAAATGCATGATGGGTAAAACTAGAGCAGTAACTAACCTCCGGTCACTACTCTAGTGAAAATCGAGATAAGGGCCTATGCAAACAGGTGTTAGAAAAGGAGAGAAGATCGAGTAAGGCAAAATAGAGGGAGCTAGGGTGCAGGGAAGCCACGAGGAGAGAACTGGAGTCCTTCCGCTCTGCCCATTTTGTCCGGAGCCTTCGCCGAACACAGTCGTTGTCGAGAGGAAATTCCCCATTAACCAGGCTTGCCGCGGCAAAATCGCGGCAATAGTTGCTGTGCATTGTTTTTTAGCAATTTGCTTTCAACTTACGCTCAAAAAAGGACGAATATCAAGGATTGATGTCAATGTGCCGTAAAATTGACTGCACGTGCTAGCCACCAAATTGCTGCCATATACGGACGCAGATTTACTTACATTTGATGTGTAACTGTTGCTGCAAGTTTTGTACATCAATTTGCTTTCAGCTTGTTTTGAATATTATTAATATATTATATTATTTTATTTTCAATATTATTCACATAATATTCAATAAAATTACTTATATATGCGACAGTGCAAGAGAGAAAGGGAAGAAATCAATAACAGCATATTGATGGAAGTTTGTGTAACACAAAAATCGAGAAATGTGACGACAATATGATGTCAATGTATGCCTATGATACGCCTGCACATCATGAGCAATAGTTGCTGTAATTTTGCCTTCACTTTGCCCTGATAATTTACTTCAATACTTGATACAAAATTTCCAGCATATACGGACGCAGTTTTACGTCAAACTTACGGAAATCGATAGCAAAACGTGTATGTCAAATTGCTAACAATTTGCAATACATCTGGTTAATGGGGTTGCTGTTAGAGGTTAGCCGTCCGCGTGGAGATATTAAGAATCAGTAGCCGTCGAGTTAGCAGAGAAATAGAGAGAGAGAGTTATTATATTGTATTTATCTCAACGTGAGTATAAATACTTTGGTCGGCGAGTATTTGCCCACAAAGCGCCCGACCTAATAGGATTCAAGAGAGTTTGTAATTTTGAGGCTTGGTGGAGAGTCAGAGCTGCTGTGTGTGTGTTCGCCGTCGAATATTCTTTGTTTTAGGTCGAGGGTTCCAGAGTTCGTGTAATTGTACTATAGGTTACAGGTAATACTGGCAACGCGGTCGGCACATGGTGCGTGCGAGTAGAGGCAGGGAGCGGCCATTGGACCGTCAGCGTGCGACCGTAAATCCGGACTTTAATCGGTAGAATCGAGCAATAAGTACGGTCGTGGTGGTTAATTAAATTAACTTAGTTAAATTTCGGGATTTTTAAATATATATTTATCGAGGTTAATACGACAATTATTGAATTGAATAAAGTTACTTCGGTATATTAACTATTAACGAACCAGCATAGAATCCATTACATTTATTATTTATATGTGCAATTTTATGTATATATTTTATATCGAGAAATAAACGTTCGGAAAGAGTTATATACATATATATCATTTACCTAGATAGTTCAGCGAACCTCGTCTTGAGATACGAGGAGTCAACCAGAGGAAAAGTTTCTAGTAATAAAGTACAGTATTGGCCGAACAATAATATAATAATGAGTTGTATGGACAGAATCCATATCGGTAAAAGTACAGCATCTACAGTACAAAAATGATATTATTAAAAATTAATATATTTAAGGGTAACACCACTCTAGCGGCCCGAAAAAATGCCTAATTTGTACAATTTTTTATAAGAGTAGGAAAGAAGGGATCAAATTTCTTTTTTGAGGATTTACTATACATATATTGAGGTACAAAAATATATTTTCTTTTTACATTTAAATACAAAATGGCGGCTATACAGCGAATCTCGTGTGAAGCCTTTTTCTCAAACCTCCAAACGGGAGAAAACTTTTCTCGGAAAGTATGAGACCTGGAACAAAAAACCAAAGAAATTCTTTATCTATATTACGTTAACTTTGGATGTACGTAGGGTTTTTTTTTCAATTTTTGTAGAAATCCAATCCATGCAATAGTTTACGAGTAATCTGTTATCCCAGTTTGAAAAAGGCTTCTAACGAGATTCGCTGTTTAGCCGCCATTTTGTATTTAAATGTAAAAAAAATATATTTTTGTACCTCAATATATGTATAGTAAACCCTCGAAAAAGAAATTTGATCCCTTCTTTCCTACTCTTGTAAAAAATCGTACAAATTAGGCATTTTTTCGGTCCGCTAGAGTTGTGTTACCCCCTAAATAAATAGTACAATCAGTTCAACTCATATTAATATTCAACTTATATTAATATTAGTACAAAAAAATAATCGTTAAGGGACTGCCAGAGCCAAATACAGATTCCTACATCGTGTTTTTCAACTCATTAAGTCAACTTTTTATTTTAATTAATGATCTGAGTCACCTGGTATTTGTAATACCTTCAGGAACATCAATGACTCAATAAAAATAATAATAAATAAAAATTATAAATTGAACATAACGTAATTTGTAAATAACATTTCTCACAAGTATACATACTATTTCAAAACATTTCCCCTTTAAAAAGTCTACTTCCCGGTCAGCCTCCCGGTGACTCAAAATTACAATATGAATTTTTACAGGTTTTGAACTATTAATAACATATATTTTCATTGGATGATGCTATACAGACTTCTTTTTTCAATTACACGGTTATCTGAAGCAATTTCCGAAAAAATGAAAATTTACACTTTTTTCCATTAATCTTAACCATGTAAAAGTCCCACATGGTTACCACATGGAAATCATATGGATTCCACATGATTCCCACATGGTTCCCATATGGTATCTTATGAAAACCACGTAGGAAGCACGTGGGCTTTTGAAAAGATTTCCCAGTGGGATCCCAGTTGAAAACACATGGTTCTCATATGAATTTTACATGGTTCCCACGTGATCAACTAAAAAATATAAATATTGAATCAAATAAGCTAGATGATATTTACATGGAAACCATGTGGTAACCACGTAGTCCCTGTGAGTGTTCCACGAAGTTCCCATATGAGTTTCACATGGGTCTACAGATATTATAAATATGCACTTATGAAAGAAACTTTAACTTCCAGAAAGTTCTTAAAAGCTATAAAATTCATAAAATGAGTACTTATATCGGTGTTACCATGCGGATGATAACACCAAAACTGGGGGACTAAGTTAAAGAATTCATATTTTGAAAAATTCTATTTAAAAAAATATATTAGCTTTAGTAGACTATATAGGTATCATGTGGGAATCATGTAAAATATATATGGATACCATGTGTTTTCAACTGGGATCCAACTGGGAAATCTTTCTAAAAACCCACGTGGTTCCTACGGGGTTCCCATAAGATACTATATGGGAACCAAGTGGGAATCTTGTGGAATTCATATGATCTCCATGTGGGAACCATGCGGGACTTTTCACGTGGGTATAATACTTACATCTGTTGCATCCTGTCACCTGTCCGTCAGCAAGCTGCAACGCCACAAACAAACGTGCACCACGCAACAATATTACATATTACCGTACACAGCAGTACAGTGTTACCACTCGCACAGATACCATCTGCCACTAAACACGCACCCTACTATGCCGACCAACAAGAACACACCGGCTAACCAGACAACTGATCGACCACTCACGCACCCCACCAAGTCATCCGAGACGCCGCGACCATCAGCGCCAATACACGACGCGGGTGAACAACGACTCTCTCTGCGCGCCCCCCGGGGAGCCACAGCCATGATGATGGAAAACTATTACTAGACCAACTGCCACAAATAGAACAATGAAAGCAGTAAACCCAACCTACGATTTCCCGAAAAAAGAATAAACCACACACCCTCCGTACAAACAGCACTATTTCCCTCCGCTTCCACGTACATATCCTAACCAAAGACAACACGAATATCGAACATACACATTACAGAAGTAATCTCACTTCGACCGTCCTCTAGAAATATCATCCCTTAACCACTCTCTCAGGACCTTCTAGAAGCTTCCTTGCCACGTCACCCAGCCCAGAAATCAGCCTATATAAGCTGACCAGGCAACCAAGCGGGCAGCTGTTTTGATCCAGTCTCCTCCAGAGGACGAACCTCTGCCCGACGGAAGACCAAGCTGTAAATCCGACTGAAGAACATCGTAATTTGTATCCGTAACTCAGAATGAGACTTACATTATGTAAAATAGTAATTCGTTCAAATCAATAAAGTATCAGTACATTATAATTTTCATTATCGGCATCATCATTCAAACTTCCCGCAACGACCTAATCCCCTTGCGCTCGAGTCAGCACGAGAGGTCCAAGCAGAGGAAGCATCACACTGAGCCGAGCGTCACCGCCCACTGACTATGAGTTAACCCTACGGGTGCCGTCATAAAGGTAAGCCACAGGAATTCATTATGTTTTTATAACTGTTTGCTTACGCTTCCGTCTATCCCCGCTGATTGTTTTGTGACTGTCATCGTGCGTCTACGCTTGTTCACCGCCCGTCCGTATGTACAGTAGCCCTGGCTGTCAAATACCTAAAATTGGGCTGGTTAACCTTTATTTTTAAGCCCTCATTCATATCTGTAGCATTTTTATTCGCTGAAATAACTATTTTGGCATAAAATATGTCATTCTACACTCATATAACCTGAAAAAATTGATATCACATAAGTATAATGTAAAAAAAAAGCTATACAAACAAAGTGTGAATAATTCACATATACAACAATTTCAGACTAACCTTTTACAGCTATGTAATTTCCTTAGTAAAATGTCTTTCTATGTAAAATTTATCTTGGAAACAGATATTATTTACTATTAGCAAGGTACCTTATTTATGTTGTTTTTCTGAACATAAAAATAATCACAAACAAATAAAATCTTTTAAACACTCAGATTAGTAATTACATTTTGATACTTATCTCATTTAATGTATTAGTTAAGATAATACACCGTTTAACAGCTGATAGAAATAAGCTTGTCTTGTTGTCTTGAAATGAAATTGTCTTCTTTGGTAAAACAGATAAAGTCTTATATGGTAAAGTATTGTCTATACTGTAACAGATGATAAGAAACTCGTACGAATTCTGATATTGCCGTACCCTGGTAACACAGTCTGACGCACTCGCGATTACGCTGAGAGTGCACGCTCTGCTTCACACTTCGACTAGATTTCTGCTGCACGACGATTGCGGCAGATGAGTGCGGCAGGATTGCAGCAGAAGTGCAGCCGACAAGTGTGACTAAGGGGGATGAAATAATGCACTCGCGAGTGCAGCAGAATTGCACTCGAATTGCGAACGACGATTGCGGCAGACGAGTGCGGCAGGATTGCAGCAGAAGTACAGCCGACAAGTGCGTCTAAAGGGGGTGAAATAATGCACTCGCGAGTGCAGCAGAATTGCACCCGAATTGCGTACGAAGATTGCGACAGACGAGTGCGGCAGGATTGCAGCAGACGTGCGACCGACAAGTACGATTAAGGAGGATGAAATAATGCACTCG
Source organism: Gastracanthus pulcherrimus (assembly GCA_949152435.1). Taxonomy (NCBI): domain Eukaryota; kingdom Metazoa; phylum Arthropoda; class Insecta; order Hymenoptera; family Pteromalidae; genus Gastracanthus; species Gastracanthus pulcherrimus. Next base: position 95,646,373 of record OX424576.1, read on the forward strand.
CGAGTGCAACAGGATTGCACCCGAATTGCGTACGACGATTGCGGCAGAAAAGTGCGGCAGGATTACAGAAGATGTGCAGCTGACAAGTGGGATTAAGTGGGATGATGTAAGGCATTTAGTCTGAAGCAACTTCTTAAGGGTTATATACCCTACAAATTATAAAAAAACAAATTTATGCTCTAAAATGAAGGTGTCACATTCAGCTTAAAATTGTAATTGTAAAATTGTAGTATGATTTATATGTATACAAAGAGAATTTGTTACCACTTTATAAGGGTTAGACATGTCTGTTTCCATTAGCTACACTCATGCTTATACGGTAATTTTTGTTTGATGGCCAGATTCACATACCGTAAAGTATTTTTTCTAATTTCTGGTTAATTGACTTGAAATTTTATAGACATCTTCTATACGTATATAGTTTCCAATGCAAACGAAATTTTAAAAAGATTTATGGACTTTAAAGCATACAGATTAAAGTTATAACTTTAATTTTTATGCTTTAAAGACCATAAATATTGTTAAAATATGAACTTGAAATTTTATAGACATCTTCTATACGTATACAGTTTAAAATGCAAACAAATTTTTAACCATATAAGTTTATTTGCTGGCAATTATTCAAAATATTTTATGGCAAGTCTGTGCAGTATTCCAGTCATATATACAAACTCAATTTATCCGTGTGCCGCACATTGTACTAACCAATTAACCTTTATAATTTACGAAACTCAACGCGGATTTGCGAGCACACTGTGCGGAAGAAGAAAGATAAGAGTTTCTGTACGTCTGGAATACCGTGCAAAATGAGGTTGTAGAGACACCCTTAACATCCTCCTTAGACATGTCTGTCTCTACTTCTGTTTCTTTCCATCTTTCTCCATCATTCCTTCTTCTCCCAATCTTACTCTCTATCTGTCTGTCTGTCTGTGTCTCTTTCTCTCCCCGACTCTCTCTCTCTCTCCCCCCCCCTTCCCCTCTCCCCACTCTCTCTCTCTCTGAGTTCGAAAAAAACAGTTCGAACAATTTTGCACGAGACAAGAAAACCTAATTGAAGAAAGGCTACATGACTTGACTGCTATTAACACAAGACTCGAAGACCATCAATCACAGATACAAAAATGTGTCCAAACAGCTGAGTCGCAAAATGCACAACTCCAAAAGTTGAACCAGAAAGTTGAAGCACTTGCCAACAGATCTTCACTGGGTAATACCACTGCAACCCCAGCGCCTGCAGCTATTTTTGATTCTGCGGAACTTATCATCTCCGGTATCCCACTTGACATTTTGCTGATCCCGCACCAGATTGCCATAAAGGTTCTGGAAGCCTTGAATTTGCCCAATCTTGTTGGGGATATTTTGTCAGGGGAGGATTTTCCGCGAACTTCGGCCACATCATCGGACACCCGACAACAACCAGCTCCTGTTTTTCGGTCTCAAGAGTCCAATACGCACCCGCATAATGGTATTTCATTATCATCACGTTCCAGAAATTTTCGCAGCGTAGTAGTGAAATTTAAATCTGCTCATATTCGTGACCACGCAGTTTTCACGCGGCTTAATTTAAAATCATTCACAGCAGCAATGGTGTTCGGTCACGATTCCACCTCGTTGATATTTCTGCGAACTTTGTACCCTAGGCATGTATATAATCTTTTATTAAAAGCCAGATCGCAATCTAGTAAACTAGGGTACAAACGACCCAGAGTTATCAACTTGGTGGTACACATGTGCAAAGATAATGCATCTCCTCTTATTCCGATCAATAGTGATTATGACTTACTAGCTTGCCAGCCGATAATAGAAGCTAGCAAACGGGCCCCTCAGGTCTCAAATAATTTGTCCGGCGATCTTATTGAGATGTCTGATCTGTCAGGTGCTAATGTCTCACCGCATTTTCCGACAGATGCCAACGCGAGCGACAATTTTTAGAATTAAGATCGGTTAATACGAATACGGTACACTCCCCACCCCCTGTCCTCCTCGGTTGTGTCGAAATCATGCATGCTAACGTCACTGGTCTTACAACCCATTTCGAGGAAGTAGAAGCATATCTTGACCTTCACCCCAAACATATAGTAGGCATCACAGAATCAAAACTGTCTAGTGAGGACAAAGACTTATCGGTGGCCATTGACGGGTATGCCCTGATTCGGCACGACCGCGTAAGACGTGCAGGTGGAGGAATCGCTATATACATTAACAATAACTTTAAGTTTAAGACTCTTGCGACGTCCGATGTCCGTGATTACAGCGTCCCTGAGTATATTATAATGGAAATCACCCATGATTGCAAATCACTCTTATTTTCAGTAGTTTATAGGCCACCAAAAACAGCAATGCCGCACGAATTTTTTCACAAACTCTCAGCTTTTTTCACACGATACGACAGTATAGTTATCACGGGTGATTTCAATGTGAACATGTTATCTACTGCTCCATACGAAACCAAATACATGTATGACATCATTCGATGGAATGCTCTGTACCTTGTTCCTTCTGGGCCAACTCACCATACGATCAACGCACTACGTGTTCAATCTCACACATGGCTCGACCTATTTATTGTACATTCGCTTTCAGCGGTTATAAGATATAGCAAATCAGATGCTCCATTTACCTATGGGCACGACAGTATAGAATTGACTATACCTTTTAGTATTATGCGCAATATTTCTCGTCAAATTAAAACTCGTGATCTCCGTGGTCTCAACAGAGCTCAGTATCTCGCTGATTTATCCAATAATTTGAATGATGGTAAACAACACAATAATATTAATCAATTAATCACTCGATTTAACAATGCTGTCACTTGCTCCCTTAATAAATTTGCACCTTTTCGTTCCGTTAATATATGTAATCGCCGAAAACCATGGGTCTCATCTGACATCCGCTCCGCCATGAAAGAACGCGATAGAGCTTATAAGAGAGCACGTGACAGGGGACATCAACTTACTGAATATCGAGCTCTGCGTGCAAGGGTCCTACAAATGCTTCGAAATTCAAAAAACACTTATTATGCTAATGAAATAGCCAGAGCACAACGCTCAAATCGTCTATGGAGTTCTCTCAACAGGCTAGGCATAACATCCTCTCGATCAACCTCGCCTTTTTCGCTCTTTTCACACAATGATATCAATAATCATTTTGCATCCGTCGCCAACGCATCTAGATCATCTCCTGCACTTCCACTACCACCCCTCCCCTCAGCTCCGTCTCATATACATTTACTAATTTTCTCTAACATCACCCCCAGTGATATCTCTGAAGCACTTGCCTCAGCCAAGTCCAAGACTTACGGGCTTGATGCAATCACTATTAAACATCTTTCACTATCATGTCCCACCATTCTCGAAACACTCACCACAATTTTCAATTTATCAGTCACCAATGCATCTTATCCAGAGCTTTGGAAACAGACTCTTATTACTCCTATTCCCAAAGTACCAGCTCCATCCGACATATCTGAGCTACGACCCATTGCTAGGTTGTCTGAGTGCTCTAAGTTGTTAGAGAAGATTCTATCAAAGCAACTTCTGTGTCACATTGAGAAACACAACCTTTTCATCCCACGGCAAGCTGGCTTTAGAGCAGGTCACAGTACTCAAACTGCTCTGCTCGGCGTTCTTGATGACATAAGATTCGAAATGGATAGCTCTGGTTTCACAATCTTAGTCTTATTTAATTTTTCCAAGGCGTTTGATACGATTCCCCATCACATATTAATTCATAAACTTCGATCATTTAAAATCAGTGATCACTCCATACAGTGGTTCATTTCTTACCTTGCTGATAGATGCCAGGCTGTTATTGATGAAGGTGGCCGCATATCGGACTGGATTGATACTTGGGCTGGCGTTCCCCAGGGCTCCGTCCTAGGCCCACTATTGTTCGCCATCATCATCAATGATCTCCCCATGGTACTGAAATTCACCAGACATATGATCTACGCTGATGACACTCAAATTTACAGAAGCTGCAAACGCCATGATCTCATTGACACCATTAACAAGGTATCTGAGGATTGTGCTGCGATTGCCAAATGGGCCTCTTGCAATGGACTCACTCTAAATCTGCCCAAAACCAAAGCAATGCTCTTTGGTAGCACATTAAACATCTCATTGATCGATTTAGAACTCTTACCTAAGGTTACAGTCAATGGCACTCCCATCTCTTTTGTCAATGAAGTCAAAAATTTGGGTGTCTGGTTGACTCCTGATCTTAATTGGGGAAGGCAAGTGTCACACATCTGTCAGCAAGTGTTTCGCACCCTCAGATAGCTACGCCCTCATCAACGTGCTCTTTCATTTGGTATCCGTAAATCACTTGTGCACTCACTTATCCTCCCTCACTTTGATTATGCCTGCCTTGTCTACCATGACCTAACTGGTGAACAGAACCTGAAGCTTCAGCGGGCGCAGAATGCATGCACCCGCTTTGTTTTTGGTACCATTCCCTGGATAGCTCATGTTACCCCCTATCGCAAACGGCTAGGGTGGCTCACGGTGAAGGCCCGAAGAGAGTACTTCATGGGTGCGCTGACGTTTACTGTACTTAAGACTGGTTGTCCAGATTATTTTAAGTCTAACTTCATACTCACGGCAGATAGTGATGTGCGTAGATGAGCTCGACTCCGCACTGAACCCCTCCTCATCCGTAACTTCAAAACTTCCTTATATGCCAAATCCTTCGTAATAGCCGCCTCATATTTTTGGAACAGTCTACCAGAACACATTACCTCCCTGCCTCCCAAAACTACCTCTCTCCAAACCATCAAATCCTTATTACTAAGTTACCTCAACAGTTGTGATGTTCAGTCTGATCTCGCACACAAGTAAACTCAAAAATTCTAAATACAAAAGGTTCCTAGTAGCTTTAATGCTACGTACATATTACTGCTTTAATTTTAATTTTAATTTTAGCCTTAATTTTACTTACATATCTCTATATTTTTATATTGTTATTGCGTCATATTTTGCGGCCAAAGAGCCGTTCAGATCAGATTACTTTATGTCTTATTATATTTATATTGTTTATTTATATTTTATTTTTTACAGCGATTATTGTTCGAACCTGTACATACTATTGTTAAACACTATTATTGCGAGCGTACCGATCACGTTACATATTATATTATTATATTACTACATATTGTATATTCCTAATGTACATATTGTTCCTTATGCCCTATGGGACAATTTCAGTCCCAGGGTGGAAATAAACAAATAAATCTAAATCTAAAATCTCTCTTTCTCTCTCTCTCTCTCTCTCTCTCTCTCTCTCTCTCTCTATCTCTCTCTCTCTACCATCTCTTTGGGGTGGCTAAGACGCACCTCTCACCTGAGGTCGGGGACGATCGCGTTCAGATCGAAGGCTACTCAATACGTATATTAGATAGGAATGAATTTGGGGGTTGGCTAATACTATATGTGCAAAACACGTTTAAAGCCAGTGTATTATGCAAATCCAAAACAACACAATCAGGCAGTCCAGGCATTCCTGAATACATTATGTGTAGTATTCAATCACGTGACCATCCCTTACTTTTTGTAGCACTTATATATAGGCCGCCGCATATTCCTTTTCTACAAAACTCCGATCTCATAGATAAGCTAGCTCTACATACACAGGATTTTAATCATAAAATTATCATGGGTGATCTGAACGCGAATCTCCTTAAAATATCAGAAGATGCTAAATATGTTAGTTGAGGTCAGTTGCGACTAGCAGCTGACCTCAATTTAAAAATAATAGACCATGCTGCGACTCATCACCTCGAAAATTCTCACACGTGGATTGACGTAATGATGACAGATGACAATGACGTAGTACTTAACTCAAGCAATCAAGCGGCACCATTCACGAGTAATCACAATTTAATTGGCGTTGAAATTGCATATGGTGCTAACTTCTGGGCTCTGAGAAAGCAGCTTGCTTGTGCGCTGGTAGTTCCGCATTTAGATTACTGTTCCGTGGCATATCTTGATGTGTCAGAGGAGCTCGAGACAAAGTTACAAAGGTTGCAAAATTCATATGTGAGATACTTATGGGGTGTTAGGCGGGATGAGCACATCAGCCCTCACAGGAAATATCTTGGTTGGTTTACTATAAAGGAAAGACTAGCGTATTTTGCGGGGTTGTTATTGTATAAAGCAATAAACATGAGACAACCTCCGTACCTTGCGGCTCTCTTTTTAAAAAACACGGCCAGGACTTCCAGTAGGAATGGAGTAAAAGAGCTCTCTGTTCCGGGATCGCACACTGACACTGGCCTATACTCGTTTAGAGCTTAGGGTTCGTGTTTCTGGAACAACCTCCCCTGCGATGTGAGATATCTTCCGTCCCTATGTAAGTTCAAAACAGCGCTGATGAGATATCTCAGACAGCAGAGCGGTGAACAACAAAATTAAAATTAAGTGTTCAATATATGTGTTGCTCATTTTAATATTCTATGTATTGTACCTGTCTTAATTTATTTATTTATTTATTTATTCCTGTCTATTTATTTATTTTGTGTACTTATTTATGTATTTATATATTTATTTACCTATATGTTTATTATTTATTTTTATTTATTTATCTATTTATTTATTTATTTATTCGTTTGTTTACTTATTTATCTATTTATTTATTTACTTATGTATTTATTTATTAGTTTATTTTATCAGGTTTTACATTAAGAATATTATTTTAGCAACCAGTAGGAATGTATTTATAGGCGTTTTTGGATGCATGAATGTAACTGTAGCGTGTGTGAATATTTTAAAATTGACGTGATAGATATTTACTGTAAATCGTGCGTATGCTAATTTTAACAACTGACTGTACCTGCTCGAAATGTGACGAAATGTGATAACATGATTATGTGGCTTAAAAAATCTTATACTGTGACAAATACGTTAATTTAATCTTAATATGAAATATTATGTACATAATTTCTATACCATATTTTTCATAATATCAGAATAAAAAGTATCTCTCTCTCTCTCTCTCTCTCTCTCTCTCTCTTTCTCTCTCTCTCTCTCTCTCTTTCTCTCTCTCTCTCTCTCTCTTTCTCTCTCTCTCTCTCTCTCTCAGCAAGCTTTCATTTTAATAAAAAATTTAGAAATAAAATAAACGTAATTATACAGAACTATAGAAAAATATACGCAAACGTATGTAAATATATGTCGATGTAAAAAATAATGTAGCAATACGTATAAAATTGTACGTAAATGTACAAAAATGTACCATTCTATAAGATAAAAATATTATTTTTTGATTGAATTAAGAAAATGTACCTAACTGTACAAATGTACATACAAATGTAGGAAAATGTGTGCAACTGTATGTATCTGTATAAAATGTTCCAAATTCAACAAAATCGTACAGTTTTTACAGTTTTATACAATTTCCTACAATATTGTACACTTTTGTACGTCATCATATTTTTTCACACGTTTCCCATTTCCACTAGGGATGCAAATGAACGCTAAGGGAATATTTTTTCCAAAATGTTAATTTTCATTTAAATTAAAAGAGCTTATGACATAAAAAAATTATATTTAGTTTGCTTGAGTTTTACTGCCAAAACTTATTCTTCTATTTAACTTAAATAACATTTTATCGTACGATAAATTTTTTTTTCAGTTCAAAAGAACTGTTTAATATTGAAGCATGAATTATTCTTTTCACTTTTAAGATGACATGAGCCCCTCCTCGCTCTTATATGTGAGGTTCTTCCCGTTTTATACATAACTTATTCAAATAAATGTATAAAATCAACAACCCCTTCAAAATTCTATGTTTTGGCCTGTATGTAACCAAATCTCACAACTCAGAAACTAAAAGAGCAAGAGTCCTAAAATTTATTGTGAAAGTTCATGTATCTTATGAAATGAAGAAACAGTTGGTTTGTAAGCCTTCGACAGGCACTTTCTTTGATTTATAGAGTAGAGGCTTAAAATGACATATTACCCTTTCTTACATTTCTTTTTTTGCGTTCTCTTATATAAAAGAAATTACAACTGTGAGAAATTGTGATAAAATATGAGAAACTGTGAGAAACTGTAAACAACTATGTAGAAACTGTGACAAAATTTATGAACTATTCTATAATATTTTTTTAAAATCTTGTTCCGAATGTAAGCCTAATTTCACAGTTTATAACGAAATTTCATGGTTTTACACACTTTTTCACACATTTGTCACAGTTTTTCACAGATTTTCACAGTTTTTCACAGATTTTCACAGTTTTTCACAGATTTTCACAGTTTGAAATTTCCACTAGGGAAGAGAAACAAAAAAAGCTTCCTTTTTGAGGAAGCAAAAAATAATTGGGAAGCTTGAATCCCTTATTTACAATTCAACAGAAATATATTATTTCTACAACTATTCAAAGCTATGTAGAAAGAGTATTACTATCCCTATAGTTATAGTGCATCTAACCCTGCCCTCCTTCCTTCCCTCTCCCCCACCCTATTTTAAGATGCATCACAACTGGCCTTACAGTTTTAGATGGAGTCCGAACCATCAGAACCACGTTACTCTACTACTGGGATTTGAGCCCGGGGCCTTCTGTGAAGGCTGAGTCATAATTCTCTGAGTTACCGTGGCTCCGATAAATTTCTCATATTACTGACCTAATAAAGCACACACTAGTGTGTGTGGAGTTTTTTCTGCATGCATAGGTAGCTGGGAATCTGGAGTATCTGCTCGCTGCTATCTGAATATCTTATCGCTGGTATCTGATTGCAGCTATCTGGTCGTGTGTATTTGAGTATCTCATAGTAGATATCTTGGTACCTGGTGATCTTGACCCTGCTCTCTACTCGCTTGCGTAAATATGCTTGTGATTTAACTTTAAGGCCGAGAGGCGAGAAATTTAAATAATCAAGAGAGGTAATATACTGGGAAGTTCGAATTTTTATATCAACGTCATACACTAATTTTTGTATGTGGTCTATCGCTGTGTCTAATCACAGGAAACTAATATCGGGCAGTGGATTTCTTAGTGTATAAATTAGAACTTGAATCCAGAATACTGATAAATTTCCTGCATAAGTATCTTTGAGTGTTGGCGACGTCAAATCGATCGTAACTTCATATTGAATATCGTTGACGTAATCTAAATACGTTAGTATATGTAACTTGCTTTGCGTAACTCGTTAAGCATGAAGTGAATCTCGTTATTGTGTATCCCAAATGGATTCGTAGCCATGATTACTCGGAGACGATCGACTAATATATTAGGATCATTCCAGTTGTCAAATCCATAATTATAATTTCTTCTTCTGATCAATTTCTCATATTAATCTTCCATATTTGATTATCCATTAGAACCAAAATTTGATTGTAATTTTGGTGAACTAGTAGCAATCATATGATTACTATCATAAGTGGATGAAATAGATTCATTTAGACTACTATCAGTGACTCGTGGAGAATAGCTAGTCAGAGATTCTTCGTACTCACTAGCCAGAGATTTTTCATCCTCCTCACTAGTCATGTAGGAAGTCTTACAAGTTTTATTAAAATTGTACACTTTAGCTTTTGAATTTCCAGAAGTCATTATGGACTCGTTTGACTTAGAACCCAACATCATATGATTAAATCCATAATTCTGATCTTTACTCCAATTTTCAAATAGCTCTTTCTTATTAGATTTTCTTTTGCAACGAGAACCATACATTGATTGTGATTTTGGTATTGAAGCAATGATATAATTGTTGCCATTTCTGGAGAAAAAAAATTCATCTACACTGCTGCTAGAGTCTTGTAGAGAAGCTTTAACTAGAGATTCTTAAAATTTCTCAGATTGATCGGGAAGATCAGACCTAGATTTTCGATTGGATTTCCGAATTTTAGCTTTTGAAGTCTCAATGTTTATTCTTGTATTGGTCAATAGATTTTCTTGTGAATCAACAGAATTGAGTGATGGTTCTTCTTGATTTTGAACCAACAGCTTACGTTTTTGTTTAATCGCTTCCATTAAATTGAGGTTTTTGTTATAAACATGTTCCTGCTGTTGAAAATCGAACGCAGTATCGGGTGATACAAACTCGAGCTCTTGACTGTTAACTTGTATAAGCTCTATAGAAGTGGCATGATTATGTGAAGTACAATTGATGAGTTCGATACCTTTTGTAAAAGCACGACTCGAACATCGATGCGATTTAAAAAACTTGCATTTCCAGTATACTTTTTCAGGTCGAGATCTATCTTTGAAGAAAGTATTACCATCGAGTAGAAGTTGATTTACCCCATTCGAACTTTTCTTAAATTCGACAAGCATTTTGTTGAATATAAATTTATTTGTTGTATCAAGGCTCTATGTATATATATCCAGAAGGTTAAAATCACTTACGGGAAACGGTTTATGCACAAGAACGACAACGACATATATATTGTATATTAGAATCTGAGGAAGGGGCTCGCCCTTTGACGAAGTTCAGCTAAGCGATCAAAGCCCGGAAATTCTCGTAATGATTGGTTTAGGCGTGGTCACGTGATTTGCGTCCCGTGATAGATCTCAATAGTTATGATATAATATGATATATATAGTCGGTCAAGCGTTGACTCAGTTACATAAAGTGCGACTCTGTGACATAAATGTGTCGAAAAGCGTTGACTCTATGACATAAGTATGTCGAATAAGTGTCGAAATATGTCGATGAAGTGTCGAGATATGTCGAATAAGTGTCGAAATCTATCGAACAAGTGTCGAAATCTGTCGAACAAGTGTCGAAATGTGTCGAAATCTGTCGAACAAGTATCGAAATGTGTCGAAACCTGCCGAAAAAATGTTGAAAAAGTGCATAAATTTTATCTAGATTCTCTGTTTGATTGAACATGAGAATATGCTTATTAGTAGATAAATCTGCTTATTAGTAGTGTCATCTTCATCAGCAGTTTCGAACGAGGTATCGTGAACCACTGTACGCTGCAAAGTTTCATTGAGACTCCCATCAGACGCATCACTCTTATTTGATGTTATACTATTATCTGATACGTCATTCTCATCAAGCTTGTCAATCTTTTGAAAGTAGTTTTCAGATAATATAGGCTTTTTTTTAAATTTTTTTATTTCAGATAATGTTTTTTTTTTTTTTTTTTTTTAACGTCGCCATGTTTGTGCTCCCATGTGGTGCTAATCGACGACGGGGGTCTGCGGTGTGTTTGTAAACAAAGCACATGAAATTTTTACAGAGGTGCTTGTATCAATCGGCAGAGACTAGGATTCGAACCGGGTCACCGGCGTGGGAATCCGACACCCTACCGACTGAGCCGCCGCAGGCCCCTAAATTCAGATAATGTTACAAGATTTTCAAGTGAATCAACAATTGGCTTAAACGTTGCTCCTAATGCTCTCTCAGCACTAGCATTGCCAATCTTGAACGTATCGAATTTGCGTTTAAGTGAATTTTGTGTTTTAACAAATTGACGAAGAATACCTTTCTGTCGACGGAAGTCTTCCATGTTGATGCTTTGACAGCATTGTAGAATGACGATGATGTCAAACTGCACGCGACATCTCAAATTCTTTGTACCTAATGTCAGCGGTAAGCCAGCGCCCTTTGTTGGAGATATCAAGCACACTATTTTTCCGCATCTCTGCAACGCCCTCTGCTGAGCGCTCTTACGAAAAAAACCTATATTCATAACTATAATCTTGAATATAGTAATTCATATAGTATTACTATAATCATAACACTAATTTTTATTATAGTTTTTTCGCATCCTACTATATGCAACCTCTATAGTAGAATATAATCATAACTATATTCAAAACTATATCTCTGAAAAAGAAAACTAAATAAATACTGCATGATTGTAATACTCACTATATTCAAAACTATATTTTCCCAAAAAGAAATATAATAAATATTACATGATTATAATCTTAATTATAATCAAAACTATATCCACAAAAAATGTACTATTATCAACACTATATGATTATAATACTGTATTCATAACTATATCGGCCAAAAAGTACTATATATATGATTATAGTATACACTATATTCAGAATTGTAATATTAAAAATGTATATAAATACTACATGATTATAATATTTATTATATTCAAAACTATATCTTCCAAAATGGAATAATGAATACTGCATGATTATAATCTTAATTATAACCAAAACTATATCCACCAAAAAGTTAGTATTGTCAATGACTACATGATTATAATCTTAACTATCATCCGAACTATATCTTTCAAAAAAGAATTATAATAAATACTACATGATTATAATCTAAATTGTAATCCAAACTATGTCCACAACACATATGATTATAATATATACTATATTCATAACTACATCTCAGAAAAGGCAAACTATAAGAAGTACTACATGAGTATATCTTAATTATAATCAAAAATATATCAACCAAAAATATATTATTATCAATACTATATGATTATAATATGATAATTCGGCAAACAAAACCGGATAATTCCACTTTTTGTGAAAATTGATTTTATATATTTTTTCATCATAAAACATTGTTGTCTTTATATTTATGGTGTTACTTTTAATCTAAACTTAAAAATCAGCCATTCACATAGTACCTTAAATACGTTATTCTATTTAAACTAATAGAAAAAGAATCCAGTTTTTCATAATTTTCTCACAATTAAGGAAAGTGGAATTATCCGGTTTCGTTCGCCCACTGCTCATATATACTATATTCATAAGTATATCCGCCGAAAGGTTACTATTGTCGATACGACACGATTATAATATTCACTATAATCAAAACTATAACTCTAGAAAATAATTATAGCATACTATATGATTATATTCCTAACTATATTAAAAACTACATTGGTCGAAAAGGTATACCATTATCAGTATTATATGATTATAGTATATACTATATTTAGAACTATAATATTAAAAAAATATACGAATGGCCCTTAATTATAAAACATCTAATTGTTTTTCTTGTAAAAACAACATTGTTTTGTATTTCTGTTTCAAATAGTAGCGTAGTACAATAAAATTAACTTCGAATGATGTAATTTAAAGGTGGCGCGCTCCTGCAGGAAGGGCCGAAATAAGTAGGCACGTCTAGGGCCTCGAAATATTTTTTTTACTTTTAATATGTATGCTGCTTACAAAATGTTAAGAAAGATATTTTTAACTTAATTGTGCAAAAGCTGTAGTTGAAATGCAAATTGAAGACTTTTTATGTACTTTTATAATATAGAATCAAAGTCTTTAATTTATGTACTTTAACATCAAATTTCAGATTTATTACATGTTAATTTTGTTAAACTATCATAGATCTAATATTTTTGTAACGGCCTAAAAAATTATTTAAAAAATGCGCAATATACGATTTTGACATATTTGTTCCTCAGCTTTCTGATAATGACATTAGTTTTGTCAACATTTTGCTTGCATCACCTTAACAAAACATAAAACGAGCTGTATCTTCTATGTTACACGTTTAATGTTTTTTTTTACACTACGTCGAAAGCTGAGGGTTATTTTTACATCGATATAGGTATTTTTCATATACAGGACTTTTTTGATATTTTCGAGCATTTAATCGACAAAGACGCACCGATGTTTTTTAAGGCGGTGCAAAATTGCGAAAAATACGAGTTTAAAAGTCAGTGTTTTAGCGCTCGCGCGCGTATAATGTTTAATATTCTTCTAGTCTTTTGTTAATATATATACTTTATATAAATAATAATTACGTGTCAAAGGTCTTTCAGGAGTGATTTTAAACTGTGTTGAAAGTAGTATTTCAGTCCTTTTTCTTGTGATTATTTCATCGACAAGAGGATCTAAAATTTTGAGAGGGTTTAAACTATATTAAACTAAAATATTGTTGTTTTTTATACACATGATCGATTTTTGCTGGAGTCACCTTAAGAGGATGCTGATGCTAGTGTATCCAGTTTTCTACTTACCAACATATTCTTATTTTTGATTATTCGTGTTCAATTTTTAATGTTGATTTATTATTTCAGTTATCCGATGTTCTTTAAGATCTTGTGGACACCTGATGACTGAGATTATATTTGAAAACAAATCGAATGAGTATAACGAAAAATGCGGATATAGGAATCTGTACTGGCTTCCATCTCCCCTTTTATATCCTCCAAAAAGTACTGTAATCAGTACTACATGATTGTAGTATGTATGATGTAAAACATAATATCATCTAAATAGGTATTGTAATCAATATTATATAACTAAATTGTTATATTATGAATTATAAGGGGGGTGCAGGTAATGTGGCCACCTTAAGGAACTTTCTATTCCCAGTAGGTATGCATCGGGTTTTAGGACTTCGGAAACTATTCAAACATATTGTGTGAACCTTTAACTTTAATACCTGATGAGTTTTTTGCAAAAAAATATACTCTTTGAATTTTTATTAAAGAAGTTCTAAGGAATTAAAAATTCCTAACGGGTCTGATGGTATAGTCGTATTAGCACTTCAGAAAGTCAAGGCAAGCCTAGCAGAGATTTCCTTTATGTGTTATTTAACTACATAGTGCAGTAGCGTACGCTTTGGTGTCGATATTTTGTTTTTACCGGCGTCCATTGCCTTTTTCCTTACAATGCATTCATATGGCCACTTTACCAACCAATAAACGTCAACGAAAATTGAAATTTTCGCATCGAAAATAAACTCTACAATAAAAACTGGCACATGCATCTTACAGCACGTAAAAAGGCTACAATTTCATGTACCGTATATTTCTTTTCACTGATATCTCGCTGACAAAAGTGGTTTCTTTACATGCTTGTCCTGCTAAGAAATTCGACTTTCGATGCTTTCACTCGCAAACATGACCCAATCTTATAATTAGAGGGCGCCAGCAGCAGGGTCACCGTGCCTCTCAACATCTGTTGTCACAATACATATTCTGTAGGAGTTACGGAGCCCCAGAATAACGCATACAGCGAGATCTCGTGTAGGTGGCCACTTTACCTGCATGGCCACATTACCTGTACCCACATTATATAAAAAAAATTCGCTGTAAAGGTAGGTATCATTATTAATTATCAGAAAAAGTAATAAAGCGTCTCCCTTGAGAAGCTCAAAGCTTATGATGATAAAGAAATATTTTTATAAATAATTAGACAGACAGAAAGGCAGTAAAAACAAGTGACGTATATTTATTACCTTTTACAGTAAAGGACATCGATTAAGGAAAGTAAAAAATTAGGAAGAACGTCAAATTAAAGAAAACGATTATAAATAAACCCATTAATACTTAATCGACATAAATTTTACGCTAATAAAAGGGTATATAAACTAAGGGTTTTACATGTAAAATTATTTAATTTTTGTTGGTTGCGATTTTGCTTGCAGACGGGCGACTTGCATTATTGCACCTTATGCGTGCCCCTGCAAGTAAATCCGACTCCAATTTCTTTTATCCGTCTTTTTAAATATTTTAACGCTGTAATCTGAATAAAGATAAAATAAATGAAAATATTCTAGTTTATGTGCTAATTGGACGTTTTTATAAATATCTGATTTTTACTTGAATAATAAATTAATGAACAATTAAACTAATAAATAATTGTTTTATTATTAAAAATTATAGATGTTTTATACATTGCAACAATACAAAACAATTAAAAAAAATTTGCCTTAAATGGGATTTGAACCCAAAACCTTTAGCTGCCAAATATTCTATACGTATCAGGTTTCATGAAACGATCGATTTATTTAAACTATTCATATAAGCTTATAATAAGTATATCGGTCAATTTTATACTATTATTGTTCGAAATAAAACATCAAACTTTGTGTCGATTACTACAACCTTATTACTGCAGGACTTAGAGAGGATTTTGAGGTTATAGTATATTACGATACAAATGGCATAAACGGCCTATTACGGCACGGCGTGAAGTTAGCGCCCGAGCGAAGCGAGGGCGATATTTCACGTCGTGTCATAGGCCGTTTATGCCACGAGTATCGTATACTATTTTATAGCTCGTGTGACATAAATTCGCCATTTTTTATAATTAATGAATAATTCAATCATTAAGTGAAATAGTATATTGCGATACATGTGACCTAAGTGGCCCATAATGGCACGGCCCGATACCGTCGCGCCGTGCAATTATGGCCAGTTAGGTCACGAGTATCGTATACTATTTTGTAGCACGAGTGACATAAACCTGCCATCGACAATCAGTTGAACTAACCTCTTAATTTGAAGCCTTATTTTAAGGATTTATAATTATTCTCTGATACTTGGCATGCGTATTTACCAGGTTTACTACTTCTTCTTTCTATTATTATAAACGAAAACGTTTATTTTGAGTGTCTTTAGTCTTTATTATAGGATACTACGGATCTGTGGCCTATGTGAATTCATTATTACACAGTGTAATAAAGCGCCACTTAAGTCACGGATAAGCTGTTTAGGCGTTCATTTCTTATAAGAAATCTGATCTATAAGCTAAGCTTTAGAAAAAATGTTTTAATAGTGACCGCGATTGCACGAAGGCTGACCGGTATTACCTCATACTTCAGGGCAATTCCAGACAAATCTATTGTTTTTATTTGGTTTTATATATTTGATACGTTTTAATTATAAACGAAACTGATTAGAAATATTTAAAGTAAATAACTTTAACTTTATCCTAATCATTTACACTTTATGAAAAACTATTTTAGAACGTGAATAATATGAGTAGAGAATACCCCCCTATGGCGAGACGGTGACGTCACGCGGTGGCGCCGTAGGCGGAGCCAGGTCTATGGCATATACTCCCGCCACGTAAGGCTGTCTCTCTCGCGCCCATGTGATAATGGATATGGAGACCCCCACTCGCGCCCTGACAGATTGTCTGTCTCTGTCATACGCAAGGGATGGGTGTCTATGGCGTTCCCCACCCTTACTCAGACGGTGTCTCTCTCGCACTCATGCGTGGGGTGTGTTATGGCGTGGGTTCTCTCTTGCACTTGTGTGGGAGATAGGCAGTGGTACCGATGGCGTAGTTTCGCTCTCTCTCGCACTCATACGGGGTATGGTATGTCGTGTGCTCTCTCTCTAACGCATGTGGGGGTGGAAGCCGGAGCAGTCGATGGCGTAGTCTCCCTCTCTCTTGCACTCATAAGGCACTATGTTATAGAGCGGGGTCTCTCTCTCTCTCCCTCGCACTCGTACAGGGTATGGTATGGCGTGTGCTCTCTCTAGCGCACGCGGGGGGTGGAAGCCGGAGCAGTCGATGGCGTAGTCTCCCTCTCTCTCGCACTCCTACGGCACTATTCTATAGCGAGGGCTCTCTCTCTCTCTCTCTCTCTCTCTCTCTCTCTCTTGCACTTGTGTGGGAGACAGGCAGTGGTGCCGATGGCGTAGTTTCTCTCTCCCTCGCACTCGTACAGGATATGGTATGGCGTGTGATATCTCTAGCGCACGCGGCTGGTGGAAGCCGGAGCACTCGATGGCGTAGTCTCCCTCTCTCTCGCACTCATACGGCACTATTCTATAGCGAGGGTTCTCTCTCTCTCTCTATCTCTCGCCGTCTCTCTCTCTCTCTCGCCGTCTCTCTCTCTCTCGCCGTCTCTCTCTCTCTCTCTCTCTCTTTCTCGCACTCTCTCTCTCTCTTTCTCCTGCGTTCTCTCTGTCTCTCTCTCTCACCCTCTCTCTCACTCTCTCTCACACTCTCACTCTCTCACACACTGACACAAAAATCATGCACGTTTAAAGGTGGGGTTATCGCAATAAAAACAATATATTTTTGACTAAAAATTATATTGTTCACAATTTCTTTTTTTACATTGAAGAAATGACTAGTTTTTACTTTTAAATTTGAACTAACATCATCTTAATCTAGCATATTTAAGCACTTTGTGCACTTGCATGGTAACTCCAACTGCAGTTCCTCGCGTAATTTACGCGTCCGAAGCCGTATTGCGTTGTACTCCAAACGCTCTAGTCTGGTTGCTTCATTCTAAAACATAAATTAATAAAAAATATATTAGTATATGTAAATATTGCAAAATATAATATGTTAAATTATTTTTAAAAAAGTTGAACTACTTACAGAAACGAGGATTTTGTCCAGCATCTTTGATAGCTGTCTCCGATGCATAGCTTTTCCATTCTGCGATTTTTTCTGTAATTAAAAAAAGGAAATATTTGTTAATTAAAATAAAAATTAAAAGCATAATTTTAAAATATAATATAATATAATATAGCTACCTTATCATTGTTTTCTTCGTATTTCTTATTTATTTCGCTGGGCGAAAGTACTCTAAAGCCTCTGCTTTTGTTCCGGGTAGTTCGTTGCTGTAATAAAAGAAAAAATATTAATTAGAGAAAAAGAAATAGAATTATTAAATAGCATTTATTTATATACATACCCTATTGAGTTGAATCGTCTCCTGTAGTTCGCGGAACCAATCTTCCATTCTGCTTACGCCTCTGACTAGGCATAGACTCACACTACGGGATTCTGATGGCTGCAAATTAAAAAATATATATTAAATTATGTTTATTATCCTAAGAATATACTGATTTTCTCAAAATAGAATGTGATGGTGGGGCTTATCGTAAATCCTTACCAGTTGTGAAAACATAAGGGTTGGAGGTGTTTCTGATCTTCTTTTTGTGACATCTGATAAAAATTGAAAAACAAAGGAAGGAGTATTTTTATATTTTTAAAATAAATAAACCATTTAATATTTACTTCATCCTGTTTTATGTAAGGTTTAAATAATATACATAAAAATAAAAATACAAATATATATTGTTTTGAGAAAAATTATTTACATAGATAACATACGCAGACATAAATCTTAAACTTTATGTAATTTTATAACCAAATGGTAGTGAAGTTCCATCGGAAAAGAAGCGCCGTTTGGTGAGGACGATTTCACATGTCTGTTTCTCGTCAGTCGTCCCAACATCGAAAGTCGCGGTTCGCCGAAAACTCTTAGACGATAATTTAATTGAATCTATTTCTCTTTTTATGAGACTAAGCATACTATTAAAATTAATGTATTGACTGTTGTGGTAATTTGAGCGAATACCCTTAATTTTGCAACATTCGAAAGTCTTATTACTTGAAGAGGTGCCTTTATAACTGTAAAACTTTGGTCCGCCAGATAAGAAATGTGTAATGTAAGCGTCGTCACCATACGACGCAAGCTCATTTGTCATTTGTCCTAAAAAATTACCTAACTCGGGCTCGTAGGTATCCGATGAGTTTTCATTTGTTACGAAGATGACCGAATCTGTGTCTGTGTATAACAAGCTCCTATTTAATTTGCTTAGATATTCGTACAGAACGAGTCGCGCTTGAGCTGTTGTATAAGCAGCTATTGCAACATTAGTATGACTAGAACCTTTTATGGAATCATCTTTGTGTATCCAATTAATACATATAATATTCTCAGCGATGAGAAGCATACCTGTGATTTCCTTATCTTTAGCCATAATAAAGCTTAGCAGCTCTTTTCTGCATTTAACGAATTCAGTTTACGGTATATTATTTCGCTGTCCGAATTTACCCCAAAATGAATTCAAGCAGAGCTTTTCTACAGCTCTAAGTCCTGGATTTTTATCAATTTTTTCGTAATCGAGTAAATGTATGAGTGTGGGAATTTGTATTTAAAAATTATTGACCAAAGTTATAGTCTATTTAAGCGAAAATTCTTCGTTTTTTAAAAATTTTATTATGAAATATGGCTTAAATTGACTATAACTTTGGTAAATAATTTTTATATACAAATTCCCATACCCATACCATAACTACACGTATTTTGAACATAATAAAACCTTGAAAGCGTTAATTCGATCACATTAGCTCTCTAAACCTTGCGGTAGTCGAAGAAATATAGAGGTTTTCATTATAGCCAATCAAATGGACCTAACGACCTTCATGAATTTTTTAAAATTTGTATAGTTATATTTAGATAAAATGTTCAAATTTACCGAAAACATCAGGTAATATATGATAAGTGCCTTAGTTTTACGGTGAAATATATTATCAATTAATTTTAAATTTTAAGGTGTATCTGTCCCCTTAAAAAAACGCGTGTTGCGGATAAATATTGAGGAAGCGACAAATCGATGTACTTTTGCAATTTTACTGATAAATATAAGGATTTTAGGTATCATAAATAATTGTATGTGAAAAGTACATAAAATATTACATTTTAATCACTTATTTTATTGATTTAATTAATATCCACTACATAAGCAAGCATTGCAGACGTGACATTTTTTCGTTCGTTTTTGAAACAGCTCATTTAAAAGTCTTTTAAATCTTTTATGATTATTTTAAGAATAAAAATAAAGCAGCATCTTATTTAAAATAATACTGTTTTTATATTCTATGTACTAAAAATAGTTTTTAAAGTAATTTAATTGTATATCATTAAGTTACTTTTTGCGTTGCGATATCCAAAATCTATGACAATATTCAAATCCATTTAATTTCGGTTTTATGAGAAAAATGTAATTATTATTCAGATCATTTGATTCCTGAATGTTTTTCAAGTGTTAAGGTAATTTTTTTATTTTTTAATTAGTAATTTATAGTGACGATTAACGAAAATATATTTGAAATCGGGCATTTGACGTACACAAAATATGATATTTCGAGTTTTTAATTAATAAGTATAATTAATTTATGACAGAAAGTGAATATAAAAATATTAAAAATAATAAATTTAAATCTTAAACAACAGTATATATAAGCATGCATGTTACAGTTAAAATTTACTTAAACGTGTAAGAAAAGTAATTTAAAGTTTATGACACATAGTTTAAAGGTTCTAGAGATTTACCCATATAGCGACTTTATATTGTACGTAACTCGGTAGAAGACGGGGACATCGAACTCGTTTATTTAAATAAAACTATATATTGTTAATAAATTTGAATATATTTTATTAAAATATTATTAAAAGAATCCTTTTTTTTAATTAAGGGTCATTAGGTGTCTTTGAATGACAATACTGGAAACCTGTACATTTCTTATGCTAATGCAGGGTTTTGAGAGAGAAATATGTCGGATTAGATTTTTAAGGCTTTATTGTGATAAAAATACACATAGTTATGTTGTGTATGTAGAATATAAAAATAAAAATTATTAACCAAAAGTATAGTCTATCAAAGTCATAATTCATGAATTGTTTTAAATTTTATCATGAAATATGATTTTTAAAGACTATAACTTGGTCAATAATTTATATTTTCAAATTCCCACATTCATATGTGCAGAATCTGACCGTCCTGACTTTCGAAACCTTGCGGTAGCGCAAGAAATATATAGGTTTCCATTATTATCATTCAAAGGGATCTAATGACTCTTAATTTCAGAAAAGTATTTTTTCCGTATTATTTTCATAAAATATAATTATTTTTCAATAATCTATCTGACTGACGCAATACATTTTTCCATGCAAGTTCCCTATTGGTGGTCGCGGGTCGTGTTCTTATGCGTCTGAATGTTTGACTCCGGGTTCAAGTCCGATTTATTTAATTATTTTTTATGAAATACGTTCATTGGTTTTTGTTATCACAGAAAAGGTAAGTTTAACTACAGCATCGTATTTAAAAATATATTTTACTATATTATCATCATCTGTTTTATGGAATAATTTTTATTTTACAAAAATTAACTTTTTAACGTTTAATCTCTTTTTATTACAATGTATATTTTTTAATGGGAGCGTGGCCATTAATCTTGACCATTATATCGAAAATTCCTTCAATTTTTTTTTTAATGTTGATCATATAATTTAAAATCATTTCAGAACATGTCAAATTTAAAATGTTTTAACAAAACTATAGTCTTGAAAGTAAAACAATTAACTTTTGATAGCATATCACATACAAATTTTAAACGCGTTTTTGTATTTTTAATAAAGTTCCTTCTATCCATTTAAATGAACATTTTTTAAGCTTGCAGGAAATATCGATTTAAATATAGTATTTCGAAAAGTATTTTAATTTAAGGTAAAATAATGTATTACATAAAGCGTATGTCCAATTGAGTTATTGGGTTGATCTTGAGTTCAAACTCGACCCATTTTTATCATATAATAAATATATGTATTTGAAAAATGTGAGTTATATTTTATGAAATTATGCGTTATATTGTCACATACACATATTCTCTAAGAGAAAGCTTTGTAATGTTGAAAATTTCGGAAAAACAATTTTTTTTTATCTTTATACGTCAAATATATGAAAAATATGAACGATTTCATAAAAAGACGTAATTTTATTCCAATTTATATATCTGGTAATTACCAATGCTATTTTAATAGAAGAAATACGATTCAATCTTGAATACATATATTTCAAAAATTGACCATTTTAGCAAATAAGGAAATGATTATTTAATCTGTTCTGTATAGGTTCAAAAAATATGTGTATAATTTGAATCAAGATTTTAATAAACATAATTTCAATTCTGTAAATATATGGGGAATTCTCAGTAACCTTTGAATTTTGAGTGAAAAAAATCAATTTAAATGTTAAAGCACACTTCTGTAATTTTGTGTGGATGGTCTAGTAGCTTTAAGAATGCAGAGTCCAACGAGGTGCAACATTTTAGAGCAACGCACCAAACGTTATAAACGTTTATTACATTTTTTAATATTTACGTAGAAGACATGTGTTTTTGTTTTGTACATTTTTTATTTTCTACAAGATATGGTTTTCTACCAATCTTATTAATTTTTTTAATATTTGTTACTAAAATCATCGCACTCTAGGTTGACGAGACATTGTCTACGAAGGAGAGCAGCAGGTACTCAAAATAGAAAATTTTTATCAACTTTCAGGTAGGATTCTGGTGTTTTTGACCAAAATATCAAAATTTTTTTATTGAGTTTTCTTAATGTTTGTAATTGTAAGAATGTTTTAAAAGTTGTCTGATGTCATAACTCGTTTTTTTAACAAGGTTATACGCCTTCAAGTAAAACAATTAACATTAGATACTATACAGAGTTATATTTTTAAACTTTTTTTTTTTCGAAACTGATTTTTCTAACTTTAAAAAGATTTAAGCGCATTAGATTTTAATGAATCTTTCTGTAACTATCAGAGTAAATGAATTATAATATTTAGAATAAAAGTTAGCAGCTTTTGTGAAGAATTTTGGGCTCAATTTTTATGTCATTATAAAACTTTTTTAAAAAATTTTTGAAAAATATTATTTTGAATAAAAAAGTTTTGAATTTAAATTTATGGAAAGGTTAATTTATGAAAACAAAATTATTGGAAAGATAAAATATTTCATTAAAAATTTTTGAAATTTTAATCTATGAAAGTATAAAATTACGAAAACAAAATTTTATAAACCATATATTTTGAAAAAATAAATTTTGAAATAACAATTTTTTAAGTATAATAATAATTATTATTTTAATAGAAATTGTCAAGAATTCAATAAAAATAAAGAATTTCAATTTTAATTTTTCAAAATTACATTATTTCTAATTGATTATTTATCTAAATAATTTGTCAACAATCACCGTGTTCTTGATGCAGGAAAAAGAAAGCATGTACATGCAGGCGAATCAGCTTGTTCCGCGTGTGTCGACAGCGCCGCGTGGCCAACCCCGCCGCGGTGATAAGCGTGCATTATCAGACAAAATTTTCGATGTTTTAATTTTCTTTTTTCATACAATTAAATTTGAAACTCTAACATACGATGTTCAGTGCCAAACAGTCGTTTATCGTACATGCATGTACATGCTTTCTTTTTCCTGCATCAAGAACACGGTGATTGTTGACATAAATCGTGGATATACGGTTTCATCGTTCATTCACTATGATCGCTAGTGGGCCGACTTTCTGCGGAAAGACATTCTTTGTCACGCGCCTACTGCAACATCTCGATCGCATGTGTGACGTACGGTTTGCAAGAATTCTTTTGTAATTCGGCGAGTGGCAAGAGGCATACGCACGCAATTTTATTTTAAATGCCTAAAAACGAAAAATGTAGTTTTAAAAAATTGGCTGTAAAGATTAAAAATTATCAAAGTGATAAGATTGGCGTTATTGAGATTTTGTTGTGTTCATAATGCATATAATTATAGATTGAGTGTGGGTTTTTGAAAAATAAAAATCTTGACCGAAGTTACAGCCTGATGAAGTCTGCTATAATTCAATTTTGGAGCCGAATAGGAAAAATTCTAGACTTTATAGAGTTATGTGCTCTAGAAGTTGATAAAAATCAAACTTATGTTTAAGGAGATAAAACGTGCACAGTACCAACAACATGTAGTTTTTGTTCTCACATCGAATGTTGTTAAAAATCTAGTCGATTTTGCATTTCTCTATTCTTTAATGTGTTATTGAAGTAATCTTCAAACGCATTTACCGCCCAGTGTTTTTCTTTAAGAAAAAATGCAATTTATTAAAATCGAAAAAGAAATTTTAGTTACGCTAACTGAAAACGGGTGGGGGTAAAAATTCTGAAAAATAAAAATTGGAAAAGGTAAAATTACGAAAGTTAAAGTTTTGAAAATTCAAATTAGGAAATAAAATAATACCTAAAATGAAAATTTGGAATTTAAGATTTAACGAAAGGGAAAACATAGAAAAAATAAAAGTATGAAAATAAATTATTTAGATAAATAATCAATTGGAAATAATGTAATTTTGAAAAATTATACGATAAACGACTGTTTGGCACTGAACATCGTATGTTAGAGTTTCAAATTTAATTGTATGAAAAACGAAAATTAAAACATCGAAAATTAAAACATCGAAAATTTTGTCTGATAATGCACGCTTATCACCGCGGCGGGGTTGGCCACGCGGCGCTGTCGACACACGCGGAACAAGCTGATTCACCTGCATGTACATGCTTTCTTTTTCCTGCATCAAGAACACGGTGATTGTTGACAAATTATTTAGATAAATAATCAATTGGAAATAATGTAATTTTGAAAAATTAAAATTGAAATTCTTTATTTTTATTGAATTCTTGACAATTTCTATTAAAATAATAATTATTATTATACTTAAAAAATTGTTATTTCTAAATTTATTTTTTCAAAATATATGGTTTATAAAATTTTGTTTTCGTAATTTTATACTTTCATAGATTAAAATTTCAAAAATTTTTAATGAAATATTTTATCTTTCCAATAATTTTGTTTTCATAAATTAACCTTTCCATAAATTTAAATTCAAAACTTTTTTATTCAAAATAATATTTTTCAAAAATTTTTTAAAAAAGTTTTATAATGACATAAAAATTGAGCCCAAAATTCTTCACAAAAGCTGCTAACTTTTATTCTAAATATTATAATTCATTTACTCTGATAGTTACAGAAAGATTCATTAAAATCTAATGCGCTTAAATCTTTTTAAAGTTAGAAAAATCAGTTTCGAAAAAAAAAAGTTTAAAAATATAACTCTGTATAGTATCTAATGTTAATTGTTTTACTTGAAGGCGTATAACCTTGTTAAAAAAACGAGTTATGACATCAGACAACTTTTAAAACATTCTTACAATTACAAACATTAAGAAAACTCAATAAAAAAATTTTGATATTTTGGTCAAAAACACCAGAATCCTACCTTAAAGTTGATAAAAATTTTCTATTTTGAGTACCTGCTGCTCTCCTTCGTAGACAATGTCTCGTCAACCTGGAGTGCGATGATTTTAGTAACAAATATTAAAAAAATTAATAAGATTGGTAGAAAACCATATCTTGTAGAAAATAAAAAATGTACAAAACAAAAACACATGTCTTCTACGTAAATATTAAAAAATGTAATAAACGTTTATAACGTTTGGTGCGTTGCTCTAAAATGTTGCACCTCGTTAGTAAAATACTAATAAAAATACTAATAAAATACTAATAAAAAATGGTTAAAATACTATTTAAGATTGATGATTAATTGACGAATTTACTCATTAGATCCTATTAAGTCGACAAAGAAGCGGAATAACTCATTAAATCCGATTAACAACTAAAAAATAACAATCGAGAAATTTCTCATAGAAAACTATTTACAATTTCTGTGATAGAATATTCTACAATAACCTATAAAATCACACACATTCGAATTTAATAAAAGACTATTAAAAATCAATAATAGTAGTTCAAACAGACACCAATAGAATATACTATTTAAGATTGTTAAAAAGTCAATAGTTTTCTCATGAGACCCTATTGGCAATTTAAAATTTCAATGCAAGACCTAGCAGACGGTGCGTGTACTAATAAATATGGCTGCCGTATGGCTGCAATTGACAGTGTTTACATGGGAGATTTTGTTTATTTGCCATGAAAACATAATAAGTTTATATTAATTATTATTGAATAATGTACTAATAAATAATAATAGTTATCACTATTATTATACATGTTTATAGTGTGTTTGTTATGCGATCGAGGGATTGCATTCGCGCAATGATATATTTTATCCATGTGCAATGACAACATTATTTTCACTCATAATTTATTGTAAATATTGTTTTACAATATACCTCCATTTGACGCAACGTTAACTGTACTCATATAGCAGCCATCTTTGTTGTGCGACACTAGCGCTCCTTTTACCGCGGTGGTATTTTTCATTCCCAATATTTATAGTCTAAAAAGGTGCAGTATAATCCACTAATTTCGGTTAATGGTTGAACAAGTAATTAAACTGTTAAAACGTTCATACAATCCCATTAACATGTTTCTCCAAAAGTTTTATTTATAACTATTGATAATATAGAAAATGTGAGGGAAAACACGGTTTGAAGACTATTAAAATACTTGAATTAAATCATTATTGTTACAATTAAATCTTCGTTAATTTTTTCTTTTTTATGTTATATTTTTTCATAACACCTAATCAGACGAGATAAAAATCAGAAACCATTCAATCCTATTTAATTTTCTTGTTAAGCGCGAAGGCCTTATACTTTGAAGGCCAATAATCCTATTGAATCTCATAAAATATTTAATAGGGAATTTCTTCGGTAATTTGTTAAGTTTTCATTGAATACCATTAAATTAGAAACAAAGGTTATAGATACTATGCTCATTGGATACTATTAATTAACAAGTGTCACCATTTTCATAAAAACTGCCATCGGCCTATAAGATCCCATAACCTGTTAACAATTATTTATATAATTTAAATTAAGACTATTCAATCCTGTTGAAAGCAGCAGTACACTGTTTGTGAAAACTACAAAAAATCAAATTGTTAAAAGTCGCATTAATTCCAGTTCAATAGCACTTCCTTAAACAAATCTTGAATAATAGATTTAAATTGTAAATATACCGGGACAAAATTCCTCTTAAATCCTGTTGCCTCTTTAATTATTTTAAGCAGGTATTTTTATAGTTCATCAAATAACACATTAAATACCATAAATTTTAAGCAACTACAAAATTATATCAATTTATTACACCATTAATAACAATTAAATGTTATGGTAAGAACACCTATTCCTTACTGTTAGCAATATTTCTTTACATGAATGTTGGAATTCTCCATACATCCCTTTTGAATATTAATCGTTAAATTAAATAAAATTAACCATTCACCACGATATATCATTATTAAGCAATACTTTTAAGTGTTTTTCCAATTAAATCCTATTTACCTAGAAAGTAGACAAAAAACTTTTGCCGGAATCCGTTACATTAAATTCTATTAAAATATATTCTATAACATTTTATCCTATAAAACTTTTAATTTTAAAGGCAATAGAACTATTAATTACTATATCAAATTTTCAAAATTTTACAATCCATTAAAACCTATTAAAAGTAATGGAATAGATTTAACTTGCCTATTAAATCCATTAAATCCAATTCAATTTTAATCAGAATGAATAGGATTCAATTGAGTTTTTTAGGCAGGGATGTCAAATTTTATCGCTAGGATATAGGGATTCTGCCATCTGAAATCCGATCGAGCCCAACGCTGTTTATAACCTTTATGAGAATAGTACATAACCTAAATGTCAGGCAAAATATTTACAAACAAAATAGACAATGTTTTATAAATAATTGAAGTGATACCTTTGGACAAGTATTTTTAAAATTATATAAATACAACATTAAACAACAAGAAGATACTAAAATTTTATAAACATACATGATGTAGTCCGATAAGTATAGTTTTGTATAGTTTATTTGGTCTCTTAATTAATATTGAGAATTTTTCCTTTGTGGTATTTGCTTTTAATTTTCAGAATCATTTGACACTTATTTTGGTATATGCATGGTATATTTAGTTAGCCCAAGTTGCAGTAAAGAGCTATTAATAATGATTTCTAACAAATTCACTAAGTGGACTGGGTATGTAGCTGACAAGTATCGTAGTTCTTTCATCGTGTGTATTTAAAAGTTGATTTTACAGTTTATAACATTTTACATTTCTGATATAGGTATAATTTTATTATTTTTATGCGCAGAACATCAATGAAATCAATTCTTTTTCATCGGACAATTGAGCAGTAAAAGAAAACAAGAACATCATCTTATAATATTATAACACTGAGTTTATAATGCATCTTATAATCGCATGATTATAATGATAAATGTGATTTTGGACAAGTTTAGTGTAACTTTTCATCTACATGATTGTAAGTTATATTTACTACTTTATAATCATTATTCTTATTATAAATCTAATCTTATTTATTTCTTTAATTTTATCGTACAACTTTTACTTCATACATACATATACTTTTTTTATAGGTAAATTGTTCACAGAAGCTATGATTATATGTCTTTTATCAGTGTTATGTTTTTATGATAATTATTCATCTTGGTTTTATTTGGGATACATGAGCTGCATATGATAAAATTGTAAGTATGAACAAGGTCAGCAGTTGCTTCATACATATTTTCTTACATCTACTTTTGATTAAGTATCCAAAAGGCTTATAAAGGAATATTTTCTATCACAAGACTTTCTTTATGAAATTGTTTTTTGAAAGTTACTGTTATACATCTGAGGCCAATTTATTTATCACAAGCTTTATACTACAAGTTTTGTACTTATTGTTTTTATTTCAATCCAAATTACTTTTCAGGAATGATGTTATTATTGTAACAAAACTTATTAGATTATTTGCCAATGATGACTTTACAAAGCTGAAGGAAAGACGATGCCCGAGGCTATAGGTGGTTGCAAGCAGTTAACTGGGTTTGGCTTACTTACAAGGAACTACTACAAGGAACGTAATAGAAAAATTTCCTCCTTGTGATTGATTGGGATGTATTGACACTCATTACTCTGCCATCACTGACATTGTTTAATGGAATTAAACATTACATGAGGTAATGGAGTAAATACGTTTAAATTTTAGTATTGTTTATTACATTGTGTTCAAAATTGTGATATTTAATTTTGTAAAATACTAGTGAATTTCTTTATTTGTTAAATTTTTATCGTTAATTACTTTGTTTTCTCAGTTTTCACTTAAATGATTTTTAAATTTATTCCCTTATGTTTTAACATCACTGAAGGAGTACAGTTATTTAGTCACTACTTTCATTACCAAAATTTCATTTAATATATAGTCTTATTCAAATAGTAATTGCTAGATGATAACTATCATACGGTAAAGCAAATAATTAATTATTATAATTCTTATGAATTAATCTAGAGTTTTGATACACAAATCAATGTAAGTCTCGCTACAAGAGAAAAAGAGTATATATGTAAATTTTACATTTTTATTATTGTTTATCCATATCTGGAGTGTGATTCCAATAGAATTAAGAGAAGAAAAACGTACTCAAATTTTATGTATTAAACACTAAAACTTTTTTATACAAAACTATACTAAATATATTGAATATGTACATTATTTGTACGTTTAAATATAAACGTGTGGTTTTGAACACATTCATATGTCTTGTGTTAATTCGTTACACGATTATCACCTTATATATATTACAGTGCAAAGGATTGTTTGAAAAGTGGAAAAGTAGCATTATTCTGGGATTCTTATACTAATGCAATCACAACCATTCTTACTAAAACCTAGTTCACTTAACAATTTAACATTTGTTTTATTAGTTTTCAGTTATGTAATGTAATATTTAAAGAATACATTTTAATGCTTTTCATAAACAATAAAAGCTGCTAAAGATAACAATCTCTAAATATTTCATGTTGTGTATTAGATCTGTGCTATCTTCTAAGTAATTTTATATAGCAGAAAAATATTTACGATGGATGGTTTGAATATTTTTTTCCAATGTATATCTTATTTAAAAATGAAAATAAATATATTCCTTAAAATAATAATTTAAAAAAAATTATATTTTCGAAGAAAAAGGACTTATAATTATAAAAAATTATATTTATAAAAAAGGATATTTATTTTTTAAATATTTTTAATTAAAATCGGATAAATTTGAAAAATATTCAGATCATTTTGGTCCGTTTTCATGCGGTGAATTATTCACGGCGAATGCTATGCTAACATATAGGTGCGAGAAAGAGGGTATAATAATATATGATCATCATCGCCGCGAATAATTCGCTATTTTGTAATATCAAAATTTTAATGACCAAATAATTATTCCTTTCCCTTAAATTACCCTCCTTTCATATTATAACGTTTATCTATTGTAATATATAAACAAATTATTGTATAATTTTTCTTAATTAAGGTCGATCTTCGTGAATTTATTTTCAATCTATTCAGTATCCTTTTATCGGTAAAGATCCAATCATCTAAATTTGAATTTAACCTTTTAAGCGACATGAATATTGCTGAGTGTCACGAGTACCAACGTAGAAAATATTCGGTCAGTGTTAGTAGTGGCGCCGTGCATTACATTCACGTACATACACGAACACGTGCACGCACGTGTGTCTGTCTATCAAAATTCTGAAAAGTCTGAAGTTTTTGGACACTTCGGTAATATCGATGGACGGTTGCTGATCGGTACAACAATCGGTTAAACATTCGCCATGGATTGTGCATTGTTGGGTTTTATTACGAAAACTATAATCGGATTACAACATGTTTTTTCAACACTCCAAGGTAAGAATTTTACGGATTTTCAAGTTTGTAGGTTATCTGTTTTTTTGAAGCCATATTCTGTTGAATTTTTCTTACTTCCTTCAGTAACAATTGAAAATATTCAGTTTTTAATATTTAAAGTTTATTGTTGAAATTGTTACATTTCAACTCTGTTTTGAGTTTACTTCTTATACCTAAACATGTATTATTTTTTAAATTAATAATTTACTTATTTTTTATCAAATTTATTTAGAAAAATATATGCACTGTATACTATAAAAATAAACACAATTAATAATTTGATTTTTGTTGCAGCTCAGCTCTGGACAGAAAAATTCGATAATGATTGATCTCATATGATTGACAGATACTTTTTATTGGGTGTACATCTTTTTACGTCTTCTGATTTTGTTTGTTGTATTTCATCGTTTTATATTCATACCATATTTTAATTGGCTTAGTGCGCCACAATTAAATTTCAAACATTTAATAAAAACTAACATAGGTATATATTTACAAGATACTAAATAATAAAGATTCTCATTGCAAAAATACATTTTTCTAGTTGAATTTTTGTCAACGATGAAAAATTTATCACAATTTGTGACAATTCATGGTATATATTTGTACAGTGTACCACTAAACTTTAACCTATTTAAATTTAGTTCATTTTTTTCGTACCCTGGTGGAAAATAATCTCAAATTATATAGATCTATTTTGTTTGCCATACTAAATCATTGGGGCCCACGATTAAACTGAATAATTTATTACCAAGGTATAATTACATTTGTTGTGTCTTAATTCAATTATTTTTAATTGTTATCGAAAATATTTATTCTGTTTGAAAAAAATGTTAATCAGATTATTTTATTTATTGATTTAATTTTCATATAAAAATATTAGAGGATAGGGTTAGGTTAGGAAATATTATTAATTGTATGATACTAATTCTTGTTTGTTGTTTATTGTTGCATAATTAGTGGCTGAAAATTTTCATGAGGAACTCTTATGATGTATGGATATAATGTTTTGCTTTTTGACTATACACTACTGTCATCAGTTCCTGTCTTAATCAATTATCGTAGGTGAGTGGCTATTTTGAATGATTCACTTTCTTGTTGTATTTAAAGTAAATGGTTCTTAATCAAATACGGTAACATTAACTTTTATAGTTGCATATTACAATACATTACATACATTTAGTTATGAATATTTTCCAAGTTACAATATTAATAAAAATGACTTTCACTTTTTCTGAAAAAGATATCAAACAATATCAGATTTGGAAACCCAAATACTATCTACATTTATAGGTGCCAAATGACTTTTACTCAAGAGTTCGGCAGCTTCTACTTGACTCTAAATAGATTCTGCTCGTCCTGTAAAGCAGAATCTACTTGGAGCCAAATACGATACGGGAGATTTTATGTACAACTCTTGTGCAAAAGTAGCTGGCACCTATAATAGTAGATACTGATGAGTTCACAAAACTGACATTGCTCGCTATCATTTTAAGTGTACAATGAAATTAAATGTAAACTGTACGTTTTGTTTATTTTGTACTTTGTTTATAAGTTTATAAATTATAATATTTCATCTTTGTTTAATTTTGTATGCACCCTTTCTCTCAATAATGCTTATATACATATCTGTAAAGGTTCATTTATAAATGAAAATAAAAATAATAAATTAAATAAATATAATATTAATAACATCAAAAGTACGATTTATCAGTAGGATTTTGTTTTAACAACAACATTTTATTATTAAAAATATTAAGTAATTAAGTTATTTTAGAAAATGTTGGAATATTTATAACAAAAAATCTTTTTAGATATAACTAATTAATTTAAAAATAATCTCGTAGTGAAAAAATAGGTTAAGGGGACGTCGAATATCTCTGTCCTTGTCTAAGTAGGCATCTTGCAGCTTTTTTTTTATTCTTGGGTTTTCGTTGGTCGGCTTTTTGGTACGTTAGAAATACTATCATTGTTTCAGAAAATATTTTATACTGGATTCTATTTTATACTGAAATCTAAAATTTAAATTTAAATATTCACGTAATAGGAGAATCTTTATAATTGAAAATAAGATTTATAAATAAATATATATCTACTACTATTTAATTTGGTACATTGGTAAGATACAACTCTTAGGTTCTAAAATATTGAATGAATTGTTTTTTCTATACAAATAAAGATATAGATTGTGATATTTAATGTTTCATTATTTTTTAGATGGATTCAACTGATCCTGAAAAGAAATACCAAATTAATCGCATAGACAAGCTGTATCGACGACAGTTATCTTATCCATTTTTTGGTATGGAAAGAACTTTTGAAGAGTATGGAATATAGCGATGTGCAGAAGGTTGTGACAGCGAAATATTGGATCGTCTATTAAATCCAATGGCGCAGAAGGATTAACCGTTTGCCCCATTTTGTGCTTTCGTGGTACCTTAAGAGGAGTTCGTATCTTCTGTCTTTGTCTAATCAGGTTTTTGCTATTTATTCAAATTGTAGTTTGTTAATTGATAAACTAATAGTTGGCCCTAATTGGTATTAAAATAAGGAATATTTTGAGACCTTCAAAAGTATCTAACATTACTTCCTTTTCGAGAAAACTTCGAAACTGAAAAGTTAACCTCAATTTTCGCGTATAAAATATTTTGTCATGTTATTTTTGTTTTTGATTTTGTTCTTTAGTTCTTTTATTTCTTTCTTTTAATTCATTTTTTATTCTTTTGTTTTAAGAGGACGTTGTATCTACTGTCCTTTCCTAAGCACATTTATGCTAATTATTCAAATAGTAATTTGTTAATTGAAAAACTAAAAGTTGCCGTCGATTTATCTTAAAATGTTGAATATTTTCAGACCTAAAAAAGTACCTAACATTGTTTCTTTTTCGAGAAACTTCGGAATATGAAATCTAACTTTAATGTTAAACCAAAAGAATAAAAGTTGAATATTATTTTTCACAAAAGAATAAAACCTGAATATTATTCTTTACGAAAGTATAAAAGCTGAACTTTATTGTTTACAAAAGAATAAAATCTGAAGTTTAATCTTTATACAAGAATAATTTGTACAATTTAATCTTCTACATCATTGTCAAATTCTCTAAAGAATAAAATAAGCGTTTAATACTTTACGAAAATAATAAAATGCTATCTTTATTCTTTCTAACGTCAATTTTTATTCTTTTAGGTTTAGAGTGTATGTAAATCTTTTATACATTTTATATGTATATAATATTTCTGCACATATACTCTTAGGATTTTGCTTGTGAATAACTTAGGTGCTTTGGTTGTATTTTTATGCAAAGTCCTAGCTGTTGTAATTGCATGCTTTTCATTATTCTATTTTCACTATACTTCTTCCATGATAGTAGAGTAGTGCACAATATTACAGTTAAATACTATTTTCTACTACTATCTTCTTTGCATGTTTTGAAAACTAAACTTGCAATATCTGTATAGCATGTATGAGATAAAATACGAGTGAATTTAAAAATACAATAAAAAGTAGAGAAGCTCTAATAAAAAACTCTAATATTACGATAGAGTTGAGTGAGCAAATAGCTCTACTAAGAAGCTCTAATATTATGATAGAGCGGAGTGAGCAAGTAACTGTAGTAAAAAGCTCTAATATTATGATAGAGCAGATTACAAAATAGCTCTAGTGAAATGCTCCAGTATTATAATAGAGCAGAGTGAGCACATAGTTCTAGTAAAAAGCTCTAATATTATAATAGAGCAGTGTGAGCAAATATAGATATTGTGCAAACAATGTATACATCGCATGAAAATAGCATGTTTTTCATTATACTTTTTTGACTATACTGTTTTTACGATAGTCATAGTGCATGATACTACATTTAAATACTATTTTCTACTCCTTTGCATGTTTTGAAAACTTCATTTGTAATATATGTATAACAGGTGTGTGATAAAATACGAGTGTACTTTAAAACACAGTAAAGAGTAGAAAAGCTCTAATAAAAAGCTGTAATATTATGATAGAGTTGAGTGAGCAAATAACTATAGGAAGAAGCTTTGATATTAAGATGGAGCAAAGTGAGAAAATAGCTTTAGTAAAAGGCTCTAATATTATGATAGAACAGAGTGAGCAAATAGCTCTAGTAAAATGCTCCAGTATTGTAATAGAGCAGAGTGAGCATCTAGCTCTAGTAAAAAGCTCTAATATTATAATAGAGCACAATGAGAATATAGCTCTAGTAAGAAGTTCAAATATTATAATAATAGAACAGAGTGAGCAAATATAGACAGTGTACAAACAATGTATCAATTTGCATGAATATTCTTCTTTACAAAGAAAAATAATGCTCACTTGAAATAGTACGGAACTACTTAAAATGTGTACATTATTTTTACATTCAATTTCTTATTTATTAATAAGGTAA
The DNA here is from genome assembly GCA_949152435.1 of Gastracanthus pulcherrimus. Classification (NCBI taxonomy): domain Eukaryota; kingdom Metazoa; phylum Arthropoda; class Insecta; order Hymenoptera; family Pteromalidae; genus Gastracanthus; species Gastracanthus pulcherrimus. The sequence goes on from OX424576.1 coordinate 95,681,748, forward strand.
ACTTTTTTAAAATTATCGCATAAATAAACTAACACAAATACGACTATACATTGAAATTCAACAAATGTATTCATCCTATTTATTTAAAAAAATTTAATACGGATGCTGATTTGACTCTGGTTTTGTGGTTAAATGCACTTTTTGTGTTGAATGAAATTATTTTTAAACTTACAGGTACCTAATCGCAGTTTTCGAAAGTAATAAATGTTCGTCAAACATTTATGTCTTACTACAAAAATTTTTAACAAAAACTGAACGGTCACTGCCGTAATATACGAGGTTTGTCCCAAAAGTATCCGACCTACGTTCATATCTGCGCGCGGAGAGACTCAGGCGACCTCGTCAGTAGCCTGAGATACCGATGAAACGCCTTAGTTCCCGCGCAGCGTGTATTTGTTTACAACGACTTTTTTGCGTTCGTCGCAATTTGATTATTGCTAAAAATGGCAGAACGAACCGAACAGCGAATTAGCATAAAATTTTGCTTTAATCTCGGTAAAAGTTGTGCGGAAACTATTGAAATGTTGCAAAAGGCCTTTAAATATGAGTGTATGGGCAAAACACAAATAAAAGAGTGGTATAGGCGGTTCAAAAGTGGCCGCACATCTGTTGACAGTGATCCTCGTTCTGGTCGACCTTCGACGGGAACATCGTCGGATAATGTCGAGCGTGTGCGTGTCGCAGTTGAACAAGATCATCGTTTGACTGTGAGAGAACTGGAAGATGAACTTGGAATACCAAAAAGTACTGTTTGGCGAATTTTAACCGAGAATTTGCAGCAGTATTTATTGAAACACAGTGTTGCGCAGCTCCGCCAGCCTCCATACAGTCCTGATATAGCTCCCTGCGACTTTTGGCTGTTTTCTCGATTGAAAATGCCGCTTAAAGGACATCGATTCTACAATAAACAGACTGTTGAAACTAATGCCACGAATGCACTAAAGGCGATTCCGAAGTCTGACTTTCAAGAGTGCTTTAATAAGTGGAAACATCGATATGAGCGTCTTGTTCAATCAAATGGGGACTACTTTGAAGGATGCCACCCCCCGGATGACGAAGAATAAATCAAGTGCCGAGAAATCGAGGTAGGTCGGATACTTTTGGGACAGACCTCGTACATAAATTTTCGTTTTATCTCATAAGACTCATTGTAATTTGCATAACGGATCAACGGACCAGGCTTGCGAGTTTTGCGTTGCTACGCCGAGAAAATGGCAGTAGCGCCATCTGACGTACGATAATAACTTTTAGCGTTCCTTAAGTATATAAAGTACATCAACGCCACCTGTGTGTAATACAAGTAATTCATATACATAATGATGTATGGCTCTACTTTACCGACCGGCCCAAACATAATTTTTTTCCTTTCACATCGCCTTAACCAAAAAGGAAGATATCATGACAGAAAGATTTGGAAATTATGTAAAAATAAATGATAAACAATTGAAGAATAAAGTTATTTTAGCTCAGAAAAATAGTGATGTTATTAACATTAACAATGACATTCTAAAGATAATGGACAGAGAAATATTTGAATATTAAAGTATAGACGCAGCAGAAGACGATAATGCAGAAAATCTGGATGTAATGTTACCAACAGAATTTTTAAACTCGTTAACTCCAATGGTCTTCCACCGCATAAATTACATCTAAAAATTGGTACAACAGTAAAATTTTTAAGAAATTTAAATATCAATGAAGGGCTCTGCAATGGGACAAGATTATCAATAAATAAATTATTAAAATATTCAATTCAAGCTGAAATTATGAGTGGAAAAAATACTAGAAAATTAGTTTTAATTCCAAGAATAACTTTATCACTATGTAAATACCTTTTAATATGCGTCGAAAACAATTTACCATTAGATTAGGTTTTGCAATGCCAATTAATAAATCTCAAGGACAATCGTATGATCAAGTTGGTGTTTACCTGTCATCGCCTGTTTTTAGTCACGGTCAATTATATGTTGCTCTTTCAAGAACAAGAAATAGAAATAATTTAAAAATTTTAATATTAAACAATGCTAAAATAAAAGGAGATAAATTGAAATAAGAAAAAAAAACAACACTAAAAATATAGTTTTTAAAGAAGTATTATAAATGTAAGCAATGAGTTAAATCAAACCGTATGGTATCGGCAGCAGCATTGTTACAATGTAGCGCTGTAATAAAGGAAAATCGGCAGCAGCATTTTCAAAATGTATTGCTGTTATAAAGATAATCAGCTGCAGCATTTTTACAATGCACGGCTGTAATAAAGGACAAACGGCAGCAGCATTTTTACAATGCAGCGCTGTAACAAAGAAAAATCGGCTGCAGTATTTTTGAAATACTGCGCTGTAATAAAGGTAATCGGCAGTAGCATTTGTAAAATGCAGCGCTGTAATAAAGGTTATCAGCAGCAGCATTTCTAGAATGCAGGGTTGTAATAAAGATTATTAGCAGCAGCAGTTTTACAATGCAACCCTGTAATGAAGAAAAATCGGAAAACGGGAAAAAAGATATAACTCTCAAAAACCTTCCTTACCAGCATATCCACGTCGTGAGAGTCGGGAAACAACGCCAATCCGTTGGCTAACGCTGGAAGGACAAGTAACTTCTGTGTTTCAGAATAAACGTGAAATTTAATAGCTACACCACTTATGAGGTAAATATCCAAACACATTTAAATTTGAATTTTATTGTATCTATTTTTGAATTTTGTTGTATTCCTTTTTTAAATGAGATAAGAATTACAAAAGCGGTCACTCTAAAATTAATATAAATAGCCACAAGAGCGGTATTTTTGCCTAGTCTGTATTTGCACTTCGAAGCGGAAAGGTCATTGAATTTGAAAATTTAAAAACAAATCTACGAATGCAAGAAACTTGATATAAATAGCCAGAAGAGCGGTTTTGTTGCTCAGTCTGTCTTCGCACTTCCAAGCGCCAAGGTCGGCGAATTTGAGAATAGAAAACAAAACCTACGCATGCGCGAAAATTAATGTAAATAGCCAGAAGAGCAGTTTTGTTGCTCAGTCTATCTTCGCACTTCCAAACGGAAAAGTCGGTGAATTTGAAAATTGACAACAAAATCTAAGCATGCGCAAAAATTACTATAAATAACCAGAAATGCAGTTTTATTTAACAGTATGTTTTAGCTTTTCGATGTTGAATGGTCGGTGAATTGTAAAATTTAAAAACAAATCTACGCATGCGCAACAATTAATGTAAATAGCCATATGAAAAAACAAATATACCTATGCGCGAATATTACTATAAATAGCCAGAAGAGCGGTTGTGTTGCTTAGTCTATCTTCGCACTTCGAAGCGGAAAGGTCGTTGAATTTGAAAAGTCAAAACAACATCCACACATTCGCGAAAATTAATATAAAAAGCCTTAGAGCGGTTTTGTTGCTCAGTCTATCTTCGCACTTCCAAACGGAAAAGTCGGTGAATTTGAAAATTGACAACAAAATCTAAGCATGCGTAAAAATTACTATAAATAGCCAGAATTGCAGTTTTATTTAACAGTATGTTTTAGCTTTTGAAAGTTGAATTGTCGGTGAATTGTAAAATTTAAAAACAAATCTACGCATGCGCGTTAATTAATGTAAATAGCCATGAGAGCAGTTTTATTTCTCAGTGTTTTTTAGCTTTTCGAAGCGGAAAGGTCGGTGAATTTGAGAATAGAAAACAAAGTCTACGCATGCGCGAAAATTATTATAAATAACCAGAAGAGCGGTATTGTTGCATTGTCTGCATTCGCACTTCGAAGCAGAAAGGTCGTTGAATTTGAAAATTCAAAACAACATCCACACATTCGCGAAAATTAATATAAAAAGCCTTAGAGCGGTTTTGTTGCTCAGTCTATCTTCGCACTTCCAAACGGAAAGGTCGGTGTATATGAAAATTGAAAACAAAATCTAAGCATGCGCAAAAATTACTATAAATAGCCAGAAGAGCAGTTTTATTTATCAGTACGTTTTAGCTTTTCGAAGTTGAATGGTCGGTGAATTGTAAAATTTAAAAACAAATCTACGTATGCACGAAAATTAATATAAATAACCAGAAGAGTGGTTTTGTTGCTCAGTCTGTATTTGTACTTCGAAGCGGAAAGGGCAGTGAATTTGAAAATTGAAAACAAAATCTACGCATGCGCGAAAATTAATGTAAATAGCCAGAAGAGCGGTTTTGTTGCTCAGTCTGTCTTCGCACTTCCAAGCGGAAGGTCGAAGAATTAGAAAATTGAAAACAAAATCAACGCATGCGCCAAAATTCATATACATAACCTGAAGAGCGGTTTGGCTGCTCAGTCTGACTTCGCACTTTGAAGTTGAAAGGTCGGTAAATTTGAAAATTCAAAACAGAATCTATACATTCGCTAAAATTAATATAAATAGCCAGAAGAGCAGTTTTATTTCTTAGTCTATCTTCGCACTTTGAAGCGCAAAAGTTGGTCAATTTGAAAATTGAAAACAAAATCTAAGCATGCGCAAAAATTATTATAAATAGTCAGAAATGCAGTTTTATTTAACAGTATGTTTTAGCTTTTGAAAGTTGAATTGTCGGTGAATTGTAAAATTTAAAAACAAATCTACGCATGCGCGTTAATTAATGTAAATAGCCATAAGAGCAGTTTTATTTCTCAGTGTTTTTTAGCTTTTCGAAGCGGAATCGTCGGTGAATAGGAAAATATAAAAATAAATCTACCTATGCGCGAATATTACTATAAATAGCCAGAAGAGCGGTTGTGTTGATTAGTCTGTCTTCGCACTTCGAAGCGGAAAGGTCGGTGAATTTGAGAATAGAAAACAAAATCTACGCATGCGCGAAAATTATTATAAATAACCAGAAGAGCGGTATTGTGGCATTGTCTGCATTCGCACTTCGAAGCAGAAAGGTCGTTGAATTTGAATATTCAAAACAACATCCACACATTCGCTAAAATTAATATAAAAAGCCTTAGAGCGATTTTGTTGCTCAGTCTATCTTCGCACTTCCAAACGGAAAAGTCGGTGAATTTGAAAATTGACAACAAAATCTAAGCATGCGCGTTAATTAATGTAAATAGCCATAAGAGCAGTTTTATTTCTCAGTGTTTTTTAGCTTTTCAAAGCGGAATGGTCGGTGAATAGGAAAATTTAAAAACAAGTCTACGCATGCGCGAAAATTACTATAAATAGCCAGAAATGCAGTTTTATTTAACAGTATGTTTTATCTTTTGAAAGTTGAATGGTCGGTGAATTGTAAAATTTAAAAACAAATCTACGCATGCACGTTAATTAATGTAAATAGACATAAGAGCAGTTTTATTTCTGAGTGTTTTTTAGCTTTTCGAAGCGGAATGGTCGGTGAATAGGAAAATTTAAAAACAAATCTACCTATGCCCGAATATTACTATAAATAGCCAGAAGAGCGGTTGTGTTGCTTAGTCTGTCTTCGCACTTCGAAGCGGAAAGGACGGTGAATTTGAGAATAGAAAACAAAATCTACGCATGCGCGAAAATTATTATAAATATCCAGAAGAGCGGTATTGTTGCTTTGTCTGCATTCGCACTTCCAAACGGAAAGGTCGGTGAATTTGAAAATTGACAACAAAATCTAAGCATGCGCTAAAATTACTATAAATAACAAGAAATGCAGTTTTATTTAACAGTATGTTTTATCTTTTGAAAGTTGAATGGTCGGTGAATTGTAAAATTTAAAAACAAATCTACGCATGCACGTTAATTAATGTAAATAGACATAAGAGCAGTTTTATTTCTGAGTGTTTTTTAGCTTTTCGAAGCGGAATGGTCGGTGAATAGGAAAATTTAAAAACAAATCTACCTATGCCCGAATATTACTATAAATAGCCAGAAGAGCGGTTGTGTTGCTTAGTCTGTCTTCGCACTTCGAAGCGGAAAGGACGGTGAATTTGAGAATAGAAAACAAAATCTACGCATGCGCGAAAATTATTATAAATATCCAGAAGAGCGGTATTGTTGCTTTGTCTGCATTCGCACTTCCAAACGGAAAGGTCGGTGAATTTGAAAATTGACAACAAAATCTAAGCATGCGCTAAAATTACTATAAATAACCAGAAATGCAGTTTTATTTAACAGTATGTTTTAGCTTTTTGAAAGTTGAATGGTCGGTGAATTGTAAAATTTAAAAACAAATCTACGCATGCGCAATAATTAATGTAAATAGCCATAAGAGCAGTTTTATTTCTCAGTGTTTTTTAGCTTTGCAAAGCGGAATGGTCGGTGAATAGGAAAATTTAAAAACAAGTCTACGCATGTGCGAAAATTAATATAAATAGACAGAAGAGCGGTATTGTTGCTCAGTCTGTCTTCGCACTTTGAAGCGGAAAGGTTGGTCAATTTGAAAATTCAGAACAACATTAACTCATTCGCAAAAATTAATGTAAATAGCCAGAAGAGCGGTTTTGTTGCTCAGTCTGTCTTCGTACTTCCAAGCGGAAGGTCGAAGAATTAGAAAATTGAAAACAAAATCAACGCATGCGCAAAAATCCATATACATAACCTGAAGAGCGGGTTCGCTGCTCAGTCTGACTTCGCACTTTGAAGTTGAAAGGTTGGTCAATTTGAAAATTGAAAACAAAATCTAAGCATGCGCAAAAATTACTGTAAATAGTCAGGAATGCAGTTTTATTTAACAGTATGTTTTAGCTTTTGAAAGTTGAATGGTGGGTAAATTGTAAAATTTATCAACAAATCTACGCATGCGCGATAATTAATGTAAATAGCTATAAGAGCAGTTTTATTTCTCAGTGTTTTTTAGCTTTTCGAAGCGGAATGGTCGGTGAATAGGAAAATTTAAAAACATTTCTACGCATGCGCGATAATAAATATAAATAGACAGAAGAGCGGTTTTATTGCTCAGTCTGTCTTCGCACTTTGAAGCGGAAAGGTTGGTCAATTTGAAAATTCAGAACAACATTAACTCATTCGCAAAAATTAATATTAATAGCCACAAGAGCGGTTTTGTTGCTCAGTCTATCTTCGCACTTCGAACTGGAAGCGTCGGTAAATTTTAAAATTCAAAACAAAATCTACGCATGCGAGGAAATTAATATAAATAGCCATACGAGCACTTTATTTCTCAGTGTTTTTTAGCTTTTCGAAGCGGAATAGTCGGTGAATAGGGAAATTTAAAAACAATTCTACGTGTGACATCATACGTTTATTTATATATATAGATATAGTTAAAATCTAAAAATATAGAAAATAAAAAAACTTTAAAGCCTCGTTTTATACTGTTGCCAGTGTGAATCTAGCTTCTTCTAAGCAGACGCACTGCACAGCAAGGGAACGGCTGGCAAGTGCCGTTAGACGCGCACATGTGTATTTACTCTCGCTCTACCCTAGCTGAGAGATAAACAGAAACATCGACTATGTGCAGCCTCTGTTGAGCGGAAAAATACAGGCTGAATTATTATTTTGAAAACGAATAGCGTAGCGTATAATATAATTGTTGAGGTAGTTTTCCCAATGCCCTGCATGTATGTATGTATGTGTGTGTGTATGCTTGCGTGAGCCCGAACGCTGGGGAAGCGAACTAGCGCCCTCCGACAAGACAGCGGTCTTGTCGCGTACCTGCTGCCTCCGATCTAGCAGAACCCGACTCGACGTGCGAGCAAGCACACGCAGTCGCAGCTGACCCTCGAGTATTATCTCCTAATTATCAGTAATCGTAGCTTAAGAATAAAGTAATATCTTTCTCATAGATAGCTTAATTCTAAAATGTAGTATTCTGTTGTAATAATAATTTTTACATATAAGATGATAATTTTAAGTATTTAAATATGAATGTTTATTCATTAATTACAGTTTACATTATAGTAATTTTTACTACAACCTTTTATTATACACACTTTGAATTTAAGTAAACGTAAATTAATATTGTCTTTACTTTCATTATCTTTTCTCATTATTATTGCCATTTAATCTTATACTATTTTAACAATATATACACATTAATTAATTACTATAATTGTAATATGAGTTTTACCAACAATAATAACTATATATATATAATTAGTAAATATTTTCACAATATTATCATTAATGATTTTTTATGAAATAACTATTATATTTTAAGATCATTTAGCATTGGCAAGATAAAGCGGAAAACTGTTTAAAAGGAGCTGGTCCAGATGGTCTCACCAGCATTCGCTCGATAAGCACCTCAGGAGCAGTATCTGTTCCTGTAACGCAATCTTGTGTTTGACTCAGAGCATCTCACTCGCCGAAGCGCCTCAGGAGCAGTATCTGTTCCTGTACAGCAAAGCTTGTCTGAACTCCAAAAACTCGAACGTCTCACTCACTGACGCGCCTCTAGAGCAGTATCTGTTCAGGAATAGCGAGATTTGTGGCAGACGGATTATGAATAGGATATAGATCTTTGTAGACAGTTACAATAAATTCAAACATTACGGGTTAAAACACCCAAGAAATATACTCAAATATCACGGGTTAAAAACACCCAAGATTAAATTCAAATATTACGGGTTAAAACACCCAAGAAATATACTCAAATATCACGGGTTAAAAACAGCCAAGAAATAAATTCAAACATTACGGGTTAAAAACACCCAAGAATAAAAACTCAAATATTACGGGTTAAAACACCCAAGATTAAATTAAAATATTACGGGTTAAAACACCCAAGAATAAAACTCAAATATTACGGGTTAAAAATACCCAAGAATAAAACAAATTATTCAAATAGAATTACAATTTAAATATCCGAAAAGTAATTATATTTTATTCACAATTTTTGTACCGATTATATTAAGATTTCTATTTCTTGTATAAATTGCTTCTAATAAATAGATTTATTACTAAAAAGATTCAAATTTAATAAAAGTACCTAATATAAATATACATATACATATAAAATTGAACGCAAAACATCACATGGTAATGCACCTCGTCGCTAGTCACTAGTAACGTATAGCATACCTGTGATTTCTATATATTCTGAACCTCGCGAGCTATTTAAGTTTACGTACGCCAGAAATATAGAACAACATACTTTAGTAATGCACCTCGCCATCATTTATGAAAGCGTAAAGCATACTCAGGCCATGTTTATGGATATACGCCTGGAGATTAATATTTAATCACGTACAGTGTATCCTACTAATAAAACTTATTTTCGATCATCACAGGTATACCAATATAAATATCCCAAGGTAATAAAATAATCAGTAAGAGAAAGAGGCAGCATTCCTAAGAATTGAAGTAAGGCCGAGAATGCTCATTACGAGGGTTCAAGAAACTAATTACATACGATTTGCCTAGAGACCCTGGCTATTGTGCGAAAGCATAGGCCAAAATAAAAGGCGCATTTAAAAGCTTGTAGCTTTAGTCTTATTTGTAGTCTGTTGGACGTCACATACGCATGCGCGAAAATTAATATAACTAGACAGAAAAGCGGTTTTATTGCTCAGTCTGTTTTCGCACTTTGAAGCGGAAAGGTTGGTCAATTTGAAAATTCAAAACAAAATCTACGCATGCGCGAAAATTATTATAAATATCCAGAAGAGCGGTATTGTTGCTTTGTCTGCATTAGCACTTTCAAACGGAAAGGTCGGTGAATTTGAAAATTGAAAACAAAATCTAAGCATGCGCGAAAATTAATATAAATAGCCAGAAGAGCAGTTTTGTTGCTCAGTATGTTTAAGCTTTTCGAAATTGAATGGTCGGTGAATTGTAAAATTTAAAAACAAATCTACGTATGCACGAAAATAATATAAATAGCCAAAAGAGCCGATTTGTTGTTCAGTCTGTCTTTGCAGTTCGAAACGGAGAGGTCGGTCAATTTGAAAAATCAAAACAACATCCACACATTCGCAAAAATTTACATAAATAGCCAGAAGAGCGGTATTGTTGCTCAAATTATCCTTGGAGTTCAAAGCGGAAAGGTCGGCAAATTTAAAAATTGAAAACAGTATCTACAAATTCGCGAAAATTACTATAAATAGCCAGAAAAGCAGTTTTATTTAACAGTATGTTTTAGCTTTTCGAAGTTGAATGGTCGGTGAATTATAAAATTTAAAAACAAATCTACGCATGCGCGATAATTAATGTAAATAGACAGAAGAGCTATTTTATTGCTCAGTCTGTCTTCGCACTTCCAAGCGGAAAGGTCGGTGAATTTGAAAATTGAAAACAAAATCTAAGCATGCGCGATAATTAATGTAAATATACACAATTGAAATCATCAGTAGATAATTTTATAGAATCAACTAACGAATATGTTAAATCTGTTGAATCTACAGTACAAGTTTTAAAAAGTGATTCTACTCAAGTAGTACAAAGATTGTCAATTATGGAGTCTGAAGTTAATCAGTTGAAAACAATAAATCAGTCAAATAGCACTAGTAATAATGAATGCATAGAAGATGTTTTGTATGAAATTAAAGAAAGAGAAAAGCGGAAAAATAATATAATTTTATTTAATGTTCTTGAAAATGTTGATCCTAGTCATGATTCTACTGTTGTTAGATCTTATTTATGTAATATTCAAGGAGTAAATTTGACAACTCTTAGTACTAGACGTTTGGGTAACATTAGAACAAACAAGTCTAGACCATTACTGGTAACATTAAATTCATTTAAAGATGTTTTAACTGTCTTAAAAAATAAGCAATCTTTACCATCATCTGTATCAGTATCTTGCGATAAAACTATGCAGCAAAGGAAGCATCTTGAAAATCTTCGTAATCAAATGGAAGCTCATAACAAGCAAAATCCAAATGATTTGGTTACTATAAAATATAAATTTAATAAACCTAGTATTGTAAAATGTCATGTAGATGAGTTAGAAAACAGGAGTAACACTGTAAATATAGAGGAATGTCCTAGTATTTCAATTCAAAGTGTAATTTCAAATCAAGATCAAGATACGAGTACAATGTTAAATCCAATTTCAAATACGAGTATGGAAAAAAACTAATATGTGGCATTAATATTTATTATCAAAATGCAAAAGGATTAAGGACTAAACTGGATGATTTAAGAAATAAATGGCATAGTATAACACCCTCTCCAGATGTCTTTATTCTTACTGAGACTTGGTTAAATTCATCGATAAATGATTCAGAATTAGGATTAACTGGATTCAAGATTTATAGACAAGATAGAAACAGCAATACTAGTAAAAAATCAGATGGTGGTGGTGTACTTATAGCAATAAAAGAAAATTATAAATCTTACTTATGTAAAAACTATGTAAATAATGTTGAACATATATTTGTTTGTTGCAATTTTGGAAAAGATAAATTTATTGTTGGATCTACTTATATTAGTCCGGAGACAAATTTTAATATTTATACTGATCATATGTGTGCAATTAATGATATTATAACAAGACATTCAAACCATAAATTTTTGTTTTTTGGTGATTATAATTTGCCTCATATAACTTGGATGAATAAAAATTTAATTGCACCATCATTCCAACAATACGTACCTCCGGATTTAAGAATGGCTGTAAATATTCTTGCCTCTGATTTTTCTTATCATAATTTTGCTCAGTTATATCCAAATCACCCAGATAAAAATTATTCATTGGATTTATTATTTGCATCTTTTAAAAATCTGGAAGTTATCTTAGATCATGAAGAATTGACGACCACTGATCAGCATCATAAGTCAGTTTTATTTTGTATGCAGCTATACAGTGATTCAAGTGTATGTGAAGCGTATATTTCAAGAAACTTTTTTAAAGCGGACCTTGATACGATTTCAAAAGATTTATCTGATATTATATGGGATAATGTATTATTTGAAGATTCTATTAACAATTATCTGAAGATTCTATTGACTTTAATTTTATAATGTCCTTGAAAATACGATTAAGAAAAATGTTCCATTAACTGTTAGAAACTCTTATGCTTTTCCAATATGGTATGATAAGGACCTTATTAGTTTGATTAATTTAAAAAATATATCACATAGAGTGTGGAAAAATACAAAGGATATTAAAGAGTATATTGAATTTAAACGATTAAGAGCGTTAGTTATTAGGAATTCAAGAAGGCTTTATAAAGATTATTTATCTAAAGTTGAGTCTAGTATATTGCGTAATGTAAAATCTTTCTGGAAATATACCAATAGCTTGAGAAAAAGAAGTTGTAATAATATAAGTTACTTAAAATATCTAGGTCATTCATCTCATAATGATGAAGGTATATCTAATATTTTTGCTACTTATTTGAGTTCATTTTATAGTGCTTATCATCATATTGATCAGGACGATTTTCAAGTCCATCATATATGTAATCTTGATTTTGATGTGACAGAAAATGAAATTTTTGAAGTTATAAGCCGTATAAAAATATCTGGATCTCCTGGTCCTGATGGTATTCCGTCTATATTTATAAAAAACTTATCATCATACTTTATCAAACCATTACATATATTATTTAACAAATCTGTAAAAATTGGTATATTTCCAGACAAGTGGAAGACTGCATTTATTACACCTATTTTTAAGGATGGTGATCGTAATGTGGCATCAAATTATAGGCCAATCTCAATTCAAAGTGTTATACCAAAGATTCTTGATTCTATTATAGCTAATAAGTTATACAATTTCTTTGCGGATAAAATTATATCTGAATAACATGGATTTACTCGTAATAAATCCATATCGACAAATCTGGCTATATACACTGATTTTATTATTGAGCATCTTGAAGTCTATAGACAGGTAGATGCTATTTATACAGATTTTGTAAAAGCATTTGATTCTGTAAATCACAGTATTCTATTAAGTAAACTTGGTAATATGGGATTGGGTGGCAATATACTTAATTGGCTTAAATCATTTTTGGTAAATAGAGTTCTCTCTGTTAGAATAAATGGTAAAATTTCAAAACCGTTTGTAGCAAATTCTGGAGTTCCGCAAGGATCTCATTTAGGTCCCATTCTATTTATTCTTTTCATGAATGATTTGTCTAAATGTATTAAATATTCTAGAATATTAATTTATGCTGATGATGTCAAGATATTTAAGGATATTGTATCACCACTTGATTCTTCAAAACTACAACGTGATTTAGATGCACTCTGTCATTGGTCTTCACTTAATGGGTTAAAGCTAAATTTAAGTAAATGTAAATATATCTCTTTTGTTAGAAATCATAATCCCATTAATTTCCAATATAAAATAGAAAACTATAATCTTGAGTCTGTTTCTCTTATAAGAGATCTAGGTATTTTATTTGACAATAAATTAAGATTCTCAGAACATGTGGAATACACTGTAAATAAAGCAAACAAAGTTTTAGGATTTATCTGTAGGAGTACCAAAGGTTTTACTAATATACGTACGCTCAAATATTTATTTTTCTCTTTAGTTAGTCCTACATTGCAATATGCCTCACCTATATGGTCACCACATGTGAAATACCTTAATCTAATGTTGGAACAAGTGAATCATAGATTTTTGAGATTTTTATCTTTTAAATCACACGTTTCATTTCATAAATTTGAACATGACTACAGCACACTTCATCAATTGTTTAATATTGTTTCAAATGAAAACATGCATCGTTACAATGATCTTATTTTTTTCAAAAACCTTTTATTGAATAAATCTATTATGGGTGATATTTCAAATAAGTTAACCATTATTGAAAATCAACACAATGTTCGTTTTCCAGTAAAAATCATGAATCTAAATTATAAGTCTACAAATGGCATAAATTCGGTCCTAGCTAGGTTCATATCACTCTGGAATAAGCTTCCAAATGAATTAATTACTTGCGAAAGTTATAAATTGTTTAAGATTCTTGTTAAAAGGCAGTTATTAATTTACTGAATTGTAATACTCATTAGTTACTTAAGGTAATATATAGCTATTATTGTTGTTAAACTCTTATGCGTCATAACTCTACATTTTGTTATTATTATATTATGTATTAATGCCAAACTATATTTTTGTAATTTTTTGTATTAGGCCAGCAGGCCTGTTTTGAAATAAAATAAATAAATAAATAAATAGCCAGAAGAGCTATTTTGTTGCTCAGTCTGTCTTCGCACTTCCAAGAGGAAAGGTCGGTGAATTTGAAAATTGAAAACAAAATCTAAGCATGCGCAAAAATTAATATAAATAGCCAGAAGAACAGTTTTGTTGCGCAGTATGTTTTAGCTTTTCGAAGTTGAATGGTCGGTGAATTGTAAAATTTAAAAACAAATCTACGTATGCACGAAAATAATATAAATAGCCAAAAGAGCCGATTTTTTGTTCAGTCTGTCTTTGCAGTTCAAAACGGAGAGGTCGGTAAATTTGAAAAATCAAAACAACATCCACACATTCGCGAAAATTTACATAAATAACCAGAAGAGCGGTATTGTTACTCAAATTATCCTTGGAGTTCAAAGCGGAAAGGTAGGCGAATTTAAAAATTGAAAACAGTATCTACAGATGCGCGAAAATTAATATAAATTGCCAGAAGAGCGGTTTTGTTGTTCAGTCTGTCTTTGCACTTCAAGCGGCAAGGTGAATTTGAGAATAGACAACAAAATCTACGCATGCGCGAAAATTAATATAAATAGCCTTAGAGCGGTTTTGTTGCTCAGTCTGTCTTCGCACTTCCAAGCGGAAAGGTCGGTGAATTTTAAAATTCACAACAAAATCTAAGCATGCGCGAAAATTAATATAAATAGCCAGAAGAGCAGTTTTGTTGCTCAGTCTGTCTTCCCACTTCGAAGCGGCAAGGTCGGTGAATTTGAGAATAGAGAACAATATCTACGCATGCGCGAAAATAATATAAATAGCCAGAAGAGCGGTTTTGTTGCTCAGTCTATCTTCGCACTTTGTAGCGGAAAGGTTGGTCAATTTGAAAATTCAAAACAACATCTGCACATTCGCGAAAATTACTATAAATAGCCAGAAAAGCAGTTTTATTTCACAGTATGTTTTAGCTTTTCGAAGTTGAATGGTCGGTGAATTGTAAAATTTGAAAACAAATCTACGCATGAGCGATAATTAATGTAAATAGCCAGAAGAGCCGATTTGTTGTTCAGTCTGTCTTTACAGTTCGAAACGGAGAGGTCGGTCAATTTGAAAAATCAAAACAACATCCAAACATTCGCGAAAATTAATATTTACATAAATCGCCAGAAGAGCGGTATTGTTCCTCAAATTATCCTTGGAGTTCAAAGCGGAAAGGTCGGCGAATTTAAAAATTGAAAACAGTATCTACAGATGCGCGGAAATTAATATAAATAACAAGAAGAGCTGTTCTGTTGCTCAGTCTGTCTTCCCTCTTCGAACTGGAAACTTCGGTAAATTTGAAAATTCAAAACAAAATCTACCCATACGAGAAAATTAATATAATAGCCATAAGAGCAGTTTTATTTCTCAGTGTTTTTTAGCTTTTCGAAGCGGAATGGTCGGTGAATAGGAAAATTTAAAAATAATTCTACGCATGCACAAAAATAATATAAATAGCCAGAAGAGCGGTATTGTTTCTCAAATTATCCTTGCAGTTCAAAGTGGAAAGGTCGGCGAATTTAAAAATTGAAAACAGTATCTACAGATGCGCGAAAATTAATATAAATAGCCAGAAGAGCTGTTTTGTTGCTCAGTCTGTCTTCCCACTTCGAAGCGGCAAGGTCGGTGAATTTGAGAATAGAGAACAATATCTACGCATGCGCGAAAATAATATAAATAGCCAGAAGAGCGGTTTTGTTGCTCAGTCTATCTTCGCACTTTGTAGCGGAAAGGTTGGTCAATTTGAAAATTCAAAACAACATCTGCACATTCGCGAAAATTACTATAAATAGCCAGAAAAGCAGTTTTATTTCACAGTATGTTTTAGCTTTTCGAAGTTGAATGGTCGGTGAATTGTAAAATTTAAAAACAAATCTACGCATGCGCGATAATTAATGTAAATAGCTAGAAGAGCCGATTTGTTGTTCAGTCTGTCTTTGCAGTTCGAAACGAAGCGGTTGGTCAATTTGAAAAATCAAAACAACATCCACACATTCGCGAAAATTTACATAAATAGCCAAAAGAGCTGTAATCTTGCTCAAATTATCCTTGGAGTTCAAAGCGGATATGTCGGCGAATTTAAAAATTGAAAACAGTATCTACAGATGCGCGAAAATTAATATACATAGCCAGAAGAGCTGTTTTGTTGCTCAGTCTGTCTTCCCACTTCCAAGCGGAAAGGTCGGTGAATTTGAAAATTGAAAACAAAATCTAAGCATGCGCGAAAATTAATATAAATAGCCAGAAGAGCTGTAATGTTGCTCAAATTATCCTTGGAGTTCAAAGCGGATATGTCGGCGAATTTAAAAATTGAAAACAGTATCTACAGATGCGCGAAAATTAATATACATAGCCAGAAGAGCTGTTTTGTTGCTCAGTCTGTCTTCCCACTTCGAACTGGAAACGTCGGTAAATTTAAAAATTCAAAACAAAATCTACGCATGCGAGATAATTAATATAAATAGCCATAAGAGCAGTTTTATTTCTCAGTGTATCTTCGCACTTCGAAGCGGCAAAGTCGGTGAATTTGAGAATAGAGAACAATATCTACGCATGCGCGAAAATAATATAAATAGCCAGAAGAGTGGTATTGTTGCTCAGTCTGTTTATGCACTTCTAAGCGGAAAGGTCGTTGAATTTGAAAATTTAAAAACAAATCTACGCATGCAAGAAACTTAATATAAATAGCCAGAATAGCGGTTTTGTTGCTCAGTCTTTCTTCGCACTTCGAAGCGGCAAAGTCGGTGAATTTGAGAATAGAGAACAATATCTACGCATGCGCGAAAATAATATAAATAGCCAGAAGAGCGATTTTGTTACTCAGTCTGTCTTTGCACTTCAAAGCGGAAAGGTCGTTGAATTTGAAATATCAAAACAACATCCACACATTCGCGAAAATTAATATAAAAAGCCTTAGAGCGGTTTTGTTGCTCAGTCTGTCTTCGCACTTCCAAGCGGAAAGGTCGGTGAATTTTAAAATTGAATACAAAATCTACGCATGCGCGAAAATAATATAAATAGCCAGAAGAGCGGTTTTGTTGCTCAGTCTATCTTCGCACTTTGTAGCGGAAAGGTTGGTCAATTTGAAAATTCAAAACAACATCTGCACATTCGCGAAAATTACTATAAATAGCCAGAAAAGCAGTTTTATTTCACAGTATGTTTTAGCTTTTCGAAGTTGAATGGTCGGTGAATTGTAAAATTTGAAAACAAATCTACGCATGCGCGATAATTAATGTAAATAGCCAGAAGAGCCGATTTGTTGTTCAGTCTGTCTTTGCAGTTCGAAACGGAGAGGTCGGTCAATTTGAAAAATCAAAACAACATCCAAAGATTCGCGAAAATTAATATTTACATAAATCGCCAGAAGAGCGGTATTGTTGCTCAAATTATCCTTGGAGTTCAAAGCGGAAAGGTCGGCGAATTTAAAAATTGAAAACAGTATCTACAGATGCGCGGAAATTAATATAAATAACAAGAAGAGCTGTTTTGTTGCTCAGTCTGTCTTCCCTCTTCGAACTGGAAACTTCGGTAAATTTGATAATTCAAAACAAAATCTACCCATGCGAGAAAATTAATATAAATAGCCATAAGAGCAGTTTTATTTCTCAGTGTTTTTTAGCTTTTCGAAGCGGAATGGTCGGTGAATAGGAAAATTTAAAAATAATTCTACGCATGCACAAAAATAATATAAATAGCCAGAAGAGCGGTATTGTTGCTCAAATTATCCTTGCAGTTCAAAGCGGAAAGGTCGGCGAATTTAAAAATTGAAAACAGTATCTACAGATGCGCGAAAATTAATATGAATAGCCAGAAGAGCTGTTTTGTTGCTCAGTCTGTCTTCCCACTTCGAAGCGGCAAGGTCGGTGAATTTTGAGAATAGAGAACAATATCTACGCATGCGCGAAAATAATATAAATAGCCAGAAGAGCGGTTTTGTTGCTCAGTCTATCTTCGCACTTTGTAGCGGAAAGGTTGGTCAATTTGAAAATTCAAAACAACATCTGCACATTCGCGAAAATTACTATAAATAGCCAGAAAAGCAGTTTTATTTCACAGTATGTTTTAGCTTTTCGAAGTTGAATGGTCGGTGAATTGTAAAATTTAAAAACAAATCTACGCATGCGCGATAATTAATGTAAATAGCTAGAAGAGCCGATTTGTTGTTCAGTCTGTCTTTGCAGTTCGAAACGGAGAGGTCGGTCAATTTGAAAAATCAAAACAACATCCACACATTCGCGAAAATTTACATAAATCGCCAGAAGATCGGTATTGTTGCTCAAATTATCCTTGGAGTTCAAAGCGGAAAGGTCGGCGAATTTAAACATTGAAAACAGTATCTACAGATGCGCAAAAATTAATATAAACAACCAGAAGAACTGTTTTGTTGCTCAGTCTGTTTTCCCTCTTCGAACTGGAAACGTCGGTAAATTTGAAAATTCAAAACAAAATCTACCCATGCGAGAAAATTAATATAAATAGCCATAAGATCAGTTTTATTTCTGAGTGTTTTTTAGCTTTTCGAAGCGGAATGGTCTGCGAATTGGAAAATTTAAAAACAAATCTACGCATTAAGAAACTTAATATAAATAGCCAGAAAAGCGGTTTTGTTGCTCAGTCTGTCTTCGCAGTTCGAAGCGCCAAGATCGGTGAATTTGAGAATAGAAAACAATATCTACGTATGCGCGAAAATAATATAAATATCCACAAGAGCGGTTTCGTTGCTCAGTCGGTTGTCGCACTTCGAAGCGGAAAGGTCGATGAATTCGAAAATTCAAAACAAAATATACGCATGCCTGAAAATTAATATAAATAGCCAGAAGAGCGGTTTAGTTGCTCAATCTATCTTCACACTTCGAAGCGGAAAGGTCGTTGAATTTGAAAATCGAAAACAAAATCTACGCATGCGCGAAAATTAATAAAAATTGCCGGGAGGTCGGTTTGATTTCTTAGTCTGTCTTTGCAGATCGAAATTCAAAAATTTCTTTAAATTTAGTTGTATTCGGTTTTACATTTGAGCTTTTTGTGCTACAAACTTGTTGTTACTTTCCGACTTTATGGGTTTCAGTGGACGGGCGCTGTTCGCTTCGGCGATCTGTGAGACGGGTCTGAAATTGTTACCCTTAAGTCGATATTGTTACGCAAGTTAATATACTGTAAAAGAGGTTCAAATGTGATAAGAATTTCAAAGAGGTCACTTTAATTCTAATATAATTAGGAAATATAGAAAGTGCGACTTCAGGAGACAGGAGAACCGTTGAAAAAATGGAAGCACTTTAATATATTAGTTTTTATATTGTTTAATGATGTTCTCCGGCTGCAGTGGTGCTCAACTCGGGGTTAAATTAGAAAATTGCTTTTTAAGACATTATACAGTATTATCTAGCGTTAAAACGTTACGATTCATAGTATGAAACATTAGAAGGTTGATAGAAATTGTTTAAAGTATCAAATATCCTTAAAACTTGAAAGAAAGAGAAACACTGCACACGTATATAGATACATATACTGATAGTATGGGACTAAAACTTCGGATTGTTGTATCCTTATCAAACTTTTTCTCCCATGATTCGTATTATTATTTTATATCATATGCTAGTTTTTCAAAAACATCATAAGAAAAATTGATTTGCAATTTTACGAAACGTCTCTCGATATGAGCTTCAGCATAGGAATCCCATGTTAAAAGTCAGAATTTTCAAGCTGAATATCTCAAATTTTAGTACCGCAAGGGCTATTGAAATTTTACCAACGTATAAAACACGCTCAAATGAATATATTCTGAAAGTTTCATAAAATTTGTAAGAAAATTATTTTTCCGAAGAACGTCCTTAACAGAAAACTTTATTTCTAGAAGTGCGAAAAATTAAGAATGGTATCTTTATTTAAATAGAGTAATTTATACACACAGAGAGTTTTCATATAAAAATTATAAGGAATTTTGCGGTAAAAATTACCGTTCAGTAACAGTAAGGGTAGGACGCAGCACCGTCTAGGCACTTATTATCAAACTCAACTTGCCTTACTGAAGAATAAAATTTTTCTTTTTATAACTGAGAACTACTAATTTGAATTTTAAAAATTATAAAAAAAATCAAATGTTATATAATACTTTAAATGATTCTTTTCTATAATAATGCTGACTTAATTATTGTATTTTAAGTAAGATATTTTACATAAAATAATAGGTTACATTAGAAATAGGGGTTAGGCTAAAATAATCGCAAGCGCTTGTTTACTGTCGCGATCTTATACTCACTTCAGAGTAAAATTTATAATGATTGAATGGTAAAAATTATCCATTTTTCTCCGTATTTTTTATAAAACTTCTTATTAAATTGTAAACAGCGGTAAAATTTACCAGTCAGTGACGATAAAATTTATTCGGTATATAATAATTTTTCTACAATAAATAGTAAGAGTTATAAAAAGTTTGTATAAAAAATCCTGAAAATGCACAAAATTCCAAGATTACCGTAATTTTTACGGTAATTTTTATCAGAAAATTCTCTCTGTATACTGTAATACAATAGTCTACTCGAAAAATCAAATTCATCCATTTTGACAAAATCGTGAATTAATTCTTTTATTATTCGCTAAAGTTGTGCTACAAATTTTCGAATTATTAGCTTTTACTTGTACTAAAATCTTTATTATAAGTCGTAGAAGTTTTTTGGACAGTTTTAAATTCCAACTCATTATCGTTAAAAAGTACTAGCAACTTTTTGTCAGCGTTATTCTGTGCGATCAGCCGTTGTAATCGTTAACACGATCCTGCCGCGCGCGCAGAATCATACTGACACAAAAATTGCCAGTACTTTTCAACGATAAATAGTTTGAATTTAAAACTTTTCAAAAAACTTCTACAACTTATAATAAAGATTTTAGTACAAAAAAAGTAAATAATTAAATAATTTGCAACACAATTTTTGCAATTAAAATAATTAATTCACGATTTTTACAAAATGTATATAAAAACTCGCCTTTTTCTACCAAAATATCTTTTTGTAATTTTCTCACGTATTATGTCTTATAGAACACCCTAAATATTATTATGTAAAAGTTTAATTGATAAAAATTTATATTTAAAAGTTGAAGTGAAAAATGTGAAATATTTTTTTTGTTTTATAATGTACGTTCTTTACTTATTACTAAAAAACTAAAATAGCTAATAATTTAGTTTTAGTACATAAAGTTGCGCAATAGTATTTTCCTTATATATCAATTATAAAGATTTAATTTGAAGCTTAGTTCGAAATATGCTAGTCGGACAATGCTTCTCCGACGAAATCGCGAACCCCAGAACGGGTAAGTGTAATCCGAAGCTGGCCCTCGGAATAATTTTATCCGACAACAAACATATTGTGTATATTGCAATAGTGTCTGTGCGGGGGCGATTAGTAGGTTAATCACGGAGAAAAAAAATCCCAGTAAAGTGTCATGGACGGCCGTTCAATACCATGAGGAGTCAACTACTATAAATCCGCGCACGCCAAGAGCCAAGGAAGCTGGCCAGCCTATCTCCGCTGTTTTTACTGATCCACGTAGCTACGGTTTAAAAACTGCAGGAGCCGGTTGCGTAATCTCGGATAATTTTGTAAGTATATACAAAATCAAAAAATACAATTAGAACGAGTGCGTTGCGCGATTATAATCCAAATACTCGATGGAACAAAAGCGCTGTGCGAGTGACTCTCATAAAATTCAAGACTGAGCGCGATATTAATTATGTTTATCATAGATATTGTGAACGAGCGCTTTGGACGATTTTGACTGCCGTCTCGAGTGACGTATTGTGCGTGTGTGTGAATTTGAAATTGTAAAGGCATGAAATGATATAATTAAAATTAATTCGCATTAACCAAATAAAAATGTATAGCAAAGTTTAATAAGACATTTCTCGGATATATGGAGGATTTTAAAATACCTCATTAACAGGGTATTTGTTAATTATCCATTACTTTTACTTAATTTTAAAGCGTGAAAGAATTAAGAGAAAGAGAATAGATAATAATTAAGGCAAACAGAATCTTACGAGCTTATAAAATTCCAGTGAGGTTTGTACTGTTATTGTGCTATTTTCTAGAAAAAAAATAATAGTTTCACCTCTTCATTTGAGGTTAATGCACATAATTTTGATTTAAAGTTTATCTGCAAATTTAAAATAAGTATGTTAATATTTGTAGAGTTTAGTCAATTGTAGTGCTGCTTATGTAGTTTTCTAAATGCATACCCAGGTATGACATTACTTTATATGGCATCTTAATAATAACTAAAAATAATAAATTGTATAATATAATTCAGCGATTTAATTAGTATTTATAATAATATCACTAAGAGATAATAAATTTGATTATATACCGAAACTTCATTGTTTGTTTGAATCTTAGTTTAAGAATGCATTTTTTTGTTTATTATTTTCAAATATTCTTGTTGAATGCAATAAATGTATTATTTTTTTATGGAGTTCTTTTTGCAAAAAAACATTTTACGTACACCATGTAATAACAAACTATTCTACAAATATTGATACGCTTATTCTATAATTTACAAATGCACATACTCTTAATTTTTTACAAAATATACACTGTAACAGATGTACTACTGAATATAACCTCAAGTAAAGCGATTAACTTGTAACGAGGCGCAGGCTGCAAAATACCCTGCTCTTTTGCGTGCTGGCAAAGCTAATATGGGCCGCCGTGCCCGTGTCGCTTCGTCCGACGAATGAGAGCTGCCCGTAATCGCAGGTTACGATGCAGTGGCAGCTCCCTTGAGATGCCAGAGGCTGCTCCTCACAGCTAACCCCGTTAGCAATGACGAGTTCCCCGAGCTCTGCACCATGCGGGGATATCGACTTGCCGCCGAAGGTTTGCTCGGTCGCTCAGATTAAGAGTACAAAGCGGGCACATGAGGTACGTCCGCGGAGCGCGCAAGCTTCTTCAGATTCGCGGCCCGCTGCCTCACCGCGCCGGTCTGATGTTCAATACGCTACAGTTCCTGCTAAAAAGGGGGGGGAGGGCAAGCCTCCAGGCCTTGTCGCGCGGATGGCCCTGCCCGCGCCCTCTCACACTTCTCACAGCATGATCGAATCGCACGTGTCGCGGTATTTTAAATAGGATTGAAAGACACGTATGCGTGCAGCATACATAAGTTTTCAACGTAAACAGATGGGAATAAGAAAATAATTAAAATGAATCTATATATATATATATATATATATATTATTTTCATATAACCTTATTATTGCGCATGATTATAAATTATTCAATTTCGTTTACTTAATTTTAATGCGATAAGCATCAAATTTAATTATTTTTTAAATACAACTTTTTAGTAATATAGTATGGCTTGGAATTAAGTAAAAAATTTAGTAAGCAAAATTGAATAATTTATAATCATGCGCAATAATAAGGTTATATGAAAATAATTAGATTATATACAAATAATAAGGTTATATGCAAATAATAAAGTTATAGCGAAAAAAAAGGTCAAGTGCAAAAAATGGCTAGACTAAATATAAATATAATTAAAGTACTTACTTCCAACATCTAGTATTTGTGCCACACGCGTAGTCCATTGACATATTAATAATTTTTTAACTATTGCTCCTGGCGGTTCCACTCTAATATTTTCAGGCCAGTCAATTTCAACAATCGTTTCTTTATCTCGCTATTTTAAAAGTTCCTCTTGAATCTCAACATCTTCTTTAAGCCATGCTGCGTATCCAATGCTTGTTATGTTTTTTTGTTTGGATAAAGGCACAGCACACACAAATGACTATCCATTGTAATAAATATCGTCGTTTTTACAACTGTTTTTTACATAGCTAGCCTACTTTTTTCAAAATGGAACTGATTTTTGCTGAATCTTAGTCGTAATCTAGATAATATTTTATTACACTTTTTCCCTTACGACATAAACGAAGCGAAGCAAGCTTCCGTCGGAGGCGCGATCTTCAGTCTTTATTTATCGATTTACGATCTAATGACTATATATTATTCGCTGAACACGATGATGGTCGTTATGCCGATGCGGACGTCATTTTGACAAACCAACAGAGGCTCTCATCATCAGAGATATTTATCGAGAATGTGAAACCGTGATTGATTCAGAAATTGAGAATTTATTAAATGAACGAGAAAATATGAACAATGATAAAAGTATTCATGATAACAATGAAGCATTTATTGGTAATGAGAGTCTAAGTGAAGCTCAAATTGAGATTGACGATAGAAGTGAATCTACAATAGCAAATGAAGATGACAGAGGATTTGAACCTGTAACGCGAGACGAAATACCATCATCAGAAGTCTCAGATGACAATGATTTAGAATTGATGCTCTTAAGACTACAATGCGATGCTAATTATGAAAATGCAGATTACACGGTAAGAATTATATTCTGTAAAGCTTAGCAAGTATTAAAAAATACTTGAGTTTTATAACTACTAAATGTTTTTGTTAATAATAAATACATCTAACAATAACATTTTTTTTATAATGTTATTAATTCATAACAATTTGGTCAGAATAGTGAGACTATTTGACTTCAAATGTTTTTATTTAGTATTTAATTAAAAAAACAATAGAATGCTCTTTGTAAAAACGTTTGTTGCATGTAAGATGTTTTTTAAATAAAAACGTTTTTAAATAAAATGACATTTTTTATTAAACATTAAAGTGAGAGTTGCGGGGTAAGGAAAAGGGGGGAGGAGAGGGGAGTTGCTCCGCTCAATCCGTCCGTACGTTTTGATTATTGTGATGGCCCTGAAAAGGGCCGGTTGTAACTAGAGATCTTCTAAGGCTTCCTAGCCTCGCGCTCAAGACTTTCTGGCGGTCTCGGCTGGAGGAGTCGAAGAGCCCGTCGGCGGCTCATACTGCGACTTCTTGGAGCCTCGGGGATGTGAAGAAGACGCACCCTAGGCGTCGACCGCGTCGTAATCGGGCCGAGCCTCCGCTTTACCGCTGCCAGCTTCCGCGGATCCCTCAGTGCCGCGATGCCTCTGGGCTCTCGACGAGCTGACCGAGGGGTCTCGGCTACTGGAGGTCGTGCCGGAAAGCGTGGCAAGACGGGCTGCGTCGGCTTGCGAAATAGCGTCTCCTTTCCGTCCGGCAGCTCGTCGTCCGGGAAAGAGGCAAATAACGTCCTCTTGTTCCTCTTCCTTCTCCAGGTCCAGAGCTGCCTGGATTTCCACCGCAGTGGGCAGCGGTGTTGCGGGTCGTGGTACCACGAACACCAAACTGCGCACCTGGGGGGAAGGAAAACCCTCACTCGTCTGAGGCGAAGGAGACGGTGGTATCGGTGGCCGATTCTGCTTCTGTCGTCGGGGTCGGGGCCGGGGACGACGTGTATTTCGCCGTTTCCGCTGGCATTCGGACCGACGACGAGGCTTCCGGCCGGTCTTTGGCATTCGCATCCGCTTGGGGTTTTCTGAGTGGTCGGCTCCGTTGCTGGGAGTCGAATCAATCTTAATCACGCTCTTGCGCTCTTTTATAGTGAGCTACGCGGGTGGCCCGAGAGGAGGGGAGGAACGCGAGCAGAGGGCGCGAGAGTGTGAGCATTTGCGAATGCTTCTGCCTGTGTGCCTTACAATTGAACTTCCGTGAGAGTTAATTAAGAATTAACTCCCGGAGTGGTCCAATTGTTCGACACTGGAAGATTACAGCCGTTAAAAGGCGCGTGCGGCTCTCGTTCAGAGAACAACGCCTTAGAATGGCTCTCCCGTCAGGACTTGCGTTCGACTTCCCCGTGCTCTTGACGCGCGTTCGTCAAGAGCCGTGATTAACGGAAAGATACTGCCTTCTTAATAAGACTTCCGTGGGAGCTAAGCCCGCCAGAAAGGCCGTTCGGCGCGACAGTACCCGGGTTAATCATCACGGGGAGAATGTGATGTGTGCCGAACACCACAGGCTGACTACCTCAGGGGGATTTCTCTCAACCGAGGAGGTCCGGCCGGTGCGGTGCGTCGTGGCCGACTCTTAGAGGCACGCGCTCTCTAAGAGCCTGTCCCTGCGTAGCCACAACTGAACTTCCAGGAGTTTATTATTAACTCCCGGCTCCAGGCTGTGGGATACGAGGAGAAAACGCTGCTAAAGGACGCTATCGACTCTCGTTAAAGAACGACGCCCTTAAGCAGCTCTGCTATCAGGGACTTCGTTCAACTGCCCCCGATTAAAAAGAAAATTTAACGGCCATTGACGGTCAATTGACCGTCATTTTCTTGATCAATTAACCATTAGTAAAAGAACGGTCATTCCACAAGACTAGAAACGATCGTAGGGGATATAGAGGTCGAAATCGCGAAGCAGGACCAGCAAAACATTAACTGATCAAAACACTGCAAAATGGTGTTCGAAATGTTCAGAAGAAGAAAGAGATGGCCTAGTGTAATTTTTGGAACAAATTAATGATTGCCGCACAAGTGCAGTAATGTCACAGTTTATAACAACGCCGCCTTGTATATTACAACAGGTGATTTAGAACCATTCGCTGAGATCTCGAAACGTGGGGAGTTTTCGAAAGGGCATTTAAGAACCATTACATCGGAGCAATCGAGCAGCAGGACGTAGAGAACAGCATGCATAAACGGACTCAAGGCCCAGACAAGAAAATTACTAATTTTATCTCGTGCTTCAAATTTATCGTCAATAATTTTTGACACCTACCTTCAATTAGAAAACAAGTCGCTACACCGTACGGGAAGATCAGGTCGGAGTATAGGAATTATAAAAATTCAACGTCAACCCATTTGCATGGAAAGTAGGTGTTCTTATCAGGGAGTGCATCAACGCATTTTTCAGAGCGTTAGCTATTTATATGCAGCCCAGTTCCCTGTCCCCTATGCACCACTAGGAACTCCGTTGTCGAGTATCAAGAAGGAAGCCGACGTTCGAGACGGAGGGGCAGAAAGAGCGAGGCAAAAGGTAGAGGAGAAAGAGAAGCAATCTTCAATCGTGACCATTATAAGTGGCAAGCAGAAGAAGAATAAATGGAGGAAGAAGCCGTCGAAAAGAGTGGAAGGTACATCATCGGAGGATAGCAATGTAGTAGTCAACATAGAATGGCAGGAGGGGGGTTCGAAGCGATTTCAGTTGCAGTCATCCCAGGCCAGACCGTTCGAGAGAGAGGTAGCAGCGGTGAGAGTGCAAAGCAATCCCAATTGCAGTCACTCAAGTCGATGAATTTCGATAACGTAAATGGAGGTGAGGATGTGGAGCAACCGGTGGGAAGTGAGAAGCGATCACGTCAGGCCATGTTGTTCCGATATCTAATTGCTGAAGGAAGTGAAAACTTCGGACAGTCCAGAAGACGTGAAGAGTGACCCCAGTTGCAACTATGCCAGACCCGGATGTCCGACGGTAGAGAAGAGGGCGTATAATGAACAACCTATGGAGAGTACGAAGCAACCACTCATGGCCATGATGTTTAGAGGGGCAATTCCAAAAGAGAGGAATAATTTCCAGACATGTCATAATAGAGTGATTGGAGACCGTGTGGCAGAGGCGAGAGTAAACAATGGGCAACCTGTGTAGAGTGCAAAGTAACCACTCCAGGCCATGGTGTCCATGAGCAGCGTCGAAGAAAGGTTAATACTGAACAGCCGATGGGGAGTACAATGCGATCCCAATTGTAACCACTACAAGCTAAGGTGTTAGAGAGCGGCCTGGAGGAAAAGAGAGTGCACAATGGGCAACCTGTGGGGAGTCAGAGAAAACCACATCAGGCCATGGTATTCGAGATGGGTAGAGAAAACAGTAACGAACAATTGACGGAGCTGAAAGTGCGTTACCAAACGCAAGCACCTTGAGTCAAGATGTTCGGAGAGGGGGTGATTATTTTAGGACGATCAATTGACAATGAGAGGAGGTCACTCTACGCCATGTTGTCTAAGAACGTTAGATGAAGAAAATAAAATGCATTCAATAGATACTAGGTGGAGTGGCAAGCAATCTTAATTGCACTCGCTTCGAGTAAGGTTCCTGAGGAGGCGACTAAGATGGAAATAGAGT
Source organism: Gastracanthus pulcherrimus (assembly GCA_949152435.1). Taxonomy (NCBI): domain Eukaryota; kingdom Metazoa; phylum Arthropoda; class Insecta; order Hymenoptera; family Pteromalidae; genus Gastracanthus; species Gastracanthus pulcherrimus. Next base: position 95,709,757 of record OX424576.1, read on the forward strand.
TGAATAAAGAGCCCGACGAATCGAGAACTATTTATCTGCTTTAGCCAGATTATCTGCTTACAGACTATGGTAAAGAGTACGATAATAAACACTTGAACTTGACGCTCGAGGAGTATGAGATCAAGCACATAACTACTTCACCTTATCACCCTCAAACAAATCCAGTCGAAAGAAGTAATCGAACCTTGGAAACTATGATAGCCACCTTCGTAGGTAAAGATCACTGTAATTGAGATCAGCACCTCCATGATTTCCAGCACGCCGTTAACGCTGCCATGCAATCGAGCACAAAGGTATCGCCGATTTCTGAAACTATCGACGCCACTCCACACTGGTCGAGAGTACACGAGGGACGTCGGGAATAGGGGTCCGAAATTGCAGCTAGATCTAGAAGTATGGGTAGATCGAGTAAAAAGGTTAGATGCGTTACGAGATTTAGTGATTAGGCACATCGATCAGGCTCAAGCGAAATAAACGAAGCAGTGTAACAAGGGGAAGCGGGATGTGACCTTCAATGTGGGTGATCAATTAATGAGAATGGTACACGTTCCGTCCAATGTTGCCCAGAGGTTCTCTGCCAAACTGGCTCCAAAATATGACGGATCGTTTGAGGTACTCGAGATTAAATCACCCATGGTTTATGTACTCAAGACTGCAGATGAGAGGAAGAACGTTAAAGCACATGTTTCGGAGTTAAAACGGTACATTCTCCAGCGACTTCATCCCGCAGGGACGTAAGAATGCACTTGATTTGCGCATTCACGGTAGGAGAGGTTTGCGCCCATGTACAATGGACTATGGGAAATTATCGAGTTGCGCAGGGGAAAGGGGATACTTATTAATACACTCAAGTGATGAATCAAGTTTAGAGGTAGCGCATGCGTCGCAGTTGAGACGATATGAAGCAGCGCCCACATGATTTGTGCGACCATTGTTCGAGTTACTAAATTCTCCCTATTAGTTTTCCCTTAAAAATCGTGTATTGTGATGGTGTCCTCGCGAGGGTGGCAAGAGACATACCTCTTACTAACAAGTAATATCGTTATGTGGTATTGGTGAATATAATCTGATTAATGATGTCTTGTGGTTTACAGCGTAATACGGGAGCATTTGATCACGGATGATTGGTGGGCGTGACTCCGTTGTTAGTAACAATTTGTTGTCCTTTAAAGAAAATTTAAACCGGAGAACAACGCCATCAGTGTGAACTCCAGTTTAGGAGATGGGTATTTGTGACATGTAAAAATGCCACAAGCATAATTTTGGACAGAACGTATAACATAGAAAGTAAGAGAAATACAGATATGACAAGAGTAGGTTACGTTAGGTTAAATAAGGTTGGATTAGAGTAAGATAGGATTATTAATTAACATTAAATAAAAAGAGAGAGAGAGCACGGTTATAAATCATACATGCACCACGTCATCGAACGCGAGATAATAATATTAATTATTAGTACTATTATTAATAGCGCGTGTATATTTTTATGATTCACGAGGGAGAACTTCGACGCCGCACACACACACACACACACACACACACACACACACATACACACTCACACACACACATACACACACTCACACACACACACATACACACACTCACACACACACACACACACACACACGCACACAAACACAAACACATATCGACGCTCCGTACGAAGACTAGCACAGCTCAGAATTCTCAAAAACAGCTAATTTTTTTCCAAGACCTCTTATAAAACTAGCACTTTTTAGATACTCTAATAAATACTAATATTTTCTCAGACATACGATCCGGTATAGATAATAACAAGCGGCTAATTACCATCCTTTTACTATTTGATTTTAGTAAGGCTTTCGACACTATTTCGCCATCCAAGTTGTTACGCAAGCTGATCAGAATGGGGTTCTCCAGGGGAGTAGTCGTGTGGATAAAATCATATATTACAGGGCGTAACCAAAAAGTTGTTACGGCATCTAATGGTAGTTCAGATTGGCTCACAATCAATCTCGGCGTACCACAGGGCTCTGTCTTGGGGCCCCTTCTGTTCAGCCTTTATATTAATGACTTTCAGGAAGTTTTATCGGCCTTTAAAAGTACGAGGGATATTCTTACGGATAGTGTATCGCATTTATTATACGCGGACGATTTGCATACCTACACTTAAGCTACTTGCGATGACCTTCATCAGGGGATAAGATGCTTGTCGGCTGTGGCCAAAGTAGTGTCGGTGTGGGCTTCTGAGAACGCTCTGTGTCTCAATGTCGGGAAAACGAAGGCAATTATTTTTGGGTCAGAATCTAACATTAAGAAAGTACAGAGTATGGATTTTGCTGGCATAGAGATTCAGGGTAACGTCTTTGTTCCCTTTGTTGACACTGTTACTAACCTCGGTGTAGTCATGGATTCGAAATTAACATGGAAACCGCAAGTGGATGCAGTTAGCCGAAAGGTTAATAATGCCCTACATGGGCTTAAATCATTTCAATCCAGCACCACCGAGGCGTTACACAAACGGCTTGCAAGTGCTCTTGTCCTGTCTCATTTAGATTTTTTTTTTTTTTTTTTTTATTATTATTTAACGTCGCCATGTTTGTGCTTCCATGTGGTGCTAATCGACGACGGGGGTCTGCGGTGTGTTTGTAAACAAAGCACATGTAATTTTTACAGAGGTGCTTGTATCAATCGGCAGAGACTAGGATTCGAACCCGGGTCACCGGCGTGGGAATCCGACACTCTACTGACTGAGCCGCCGCAGGCCCCATTCTCATTTAGATTATTTAGCTCTTTAGTGTATTTTGATGTGTCAGGTGAGCTCCGGATGAGACTGCAAAAATTGGAGAATTCATGTATGAGGTACATATGTGGTGTTAGAAGGTATGAGCATATCAGTCCCTACAGGAGTAAACTTGGCTGGCTTGATCAACCCACGTATCTTGCAGCCCTTTTTAAAAAGAAAACAGGCTCGGACCTCTAGTAGGACTGATTCTAGGGAGCTCTCGATTCTATCGTTGCGTACCGATACAGGGTTGAAATCTTTTCAATCTCAAGGTGCGCGCCTATGGATATAATATTGTGCAATATATGTAAGTTAATGACGAGCAATGTCGAGCTGTGATATGATTGACTATACTAATGATCTCTGTAAATATGTATTATTATTGAATGTAGTTTTATTGTTTTTGTCTTGCACAGAATAAACATCTAATCTAATCTAATCTAATCTTTGAAGCTAGAGTACGCCTAGATGTACTTGCAACTGCGGGCGGACGTCCAGCGATGTTCTCATGCACTAAAGTAAACTAGGATGTGATTTCGAACGCGAGCGAACATTTGACCTCGCTTCGGGTCCAAGGAGGTGCTCAGCAGCGACTTCGCGCGTGCGTTTTGGTCGCGAGCATGAAAAGAAATTCGGTGGCGCTCTCGGATCCTCGATTTCGCTGCCAGAACTACGTGCTGCCCCGTGCACTGACTCCACTCGGTAGGTATTGGCCGCACGCGCTCGCGCGGCTCGGTTCAGGCCTCGCGCGCTGACGCGGCTCAATGCTGCTCTCGCGGGCCAGCATCTACGCTCGCGAACGAGCGGCTACCCTCGCGAACGTTCAACGATGTTCCCTTGCACTAAAGTAAACTAGGATGTGATTTCGAACGCGAGCGAACATTTGACCTCGCTTCGGGTCCAAGGAGGTGCTCAGCAGCGACTTCGCGCGTGCGTTTTGGTCGCGAGCATGAAAAGAAATTCAGTGGCGCTCTCGGATCCTCGATTTCGCTGCCAGAACTACGTGCTGCCCCGTGCACTGACTCCACTCAGTAGGTATTGGCCGCACGCAATCGCGCGGAATGGTTCAGGCCTCGCGCGCTGACGCGGCTCAATGCTGCTCTCGCGGGCCAGCATCTACGCTCGCGAACGAGCGGCTACCCTCGCGAACGTTCAACGATGTTCCCTTGCACTAAAGTAAACTAGGCTGCGATTGCGAACGCGAGCGAACATTTGATCTCGCTTCAGGGCCAAGGAGGTGCTCAGCAACGCCTTTGCGCGTGCATTTTGGTCGCGAGCATTAAAAGAAATTCAGTGGCGTTCCCGGATCCTCGGTTTCGATGCCAGCGCTACGTACTGTCCCGTGCGCTGGCGCCGCTCGGTAGATATTGGCCGCACGCGCTCGCGCGGCTCGGTTCAGACCTCGCGCGCCAGCGGCTGCGCTCGCGAACGAGCGGCTACCCCCATAATGCTACCAACGCGCGAAATGTTCCCGCGAACGTAAATCGAACGAACGCACCTGCATTAGCGCAGACTAACCTACGTGATCGTCTGCTGACGGCTACACAGTGATATTTCTGCTGGAGTAAGCGGGCGATTGAGCGCGAGTGAAATCTTGCAAAGTGTCAGCTGTTGTATTGAAGACAATTCTGCGAAAGTAGTGAGAAAAAACTTCGTTGTTTGTTGTGTTTAATTGCTCATCAACGTATCATTGCATTCAAGAAAGCTCCTGCTATTCTGTCTGTTTGAGGACAACGATAATTCTCTGTGTTCTTCTTTATACCACTTTGACTTGCTGCTGATATCACATCTGCCTCAAGAAGCTACTACTGCTGGGTGTCGTCTACCCTCAAGTTTCTGTGTGACTATGTATGTGTCTCCAAAGCTGCAGCTGCTGAATGCAATCTACACTCCACTCTTGAAGAAAGCTCCAAAGTTTCTGTTTGTGCTCACTGCGTCATTCGACATTGCAATAATGGTGCTGAATATTTTCCCTCCTCAGCACGTCTTTCCATTACTTTCTGAGCTGGTGAATATCTGTGTGGAATCACTTGATTCATCTAACCAGGTGGTTTCTAATTAGGAGCAACAGCAAACCAAAAGATGAGTAAGAATATTCATATACTGTATATTTCAATTTTCTTTGAATTTGTAACTTTTAGGCACTTTATTAAGTAGTATCTAATATCGACATACTAATGTTCTTTTATATTTCAAATAATCCTTTTCGAGTCTACTTCTCAGCTATCTATGTGGATATCGCTCCAGTACAACCTTCTTATCTGCCAGGTTGTCAATAAAGCTTTTATTTTATCTGACAGCTAGAAGATACAGTCATCGTGAGCACCTGAAGCATCGCTGAGACTCTTCAACTACTGTCCGAGTGTTTTAAGATTTGCAAAATTGTAAACTTGAGCTTTGAAAATTCATCTAGAAGTCTTTGGAGCTTAATTTTGTCCCTGCTAGTTGGTATATAATCAGCTTTAAACCTGTTGTCAAGGGCGTTCACCTGACACCTCACAATATTTCTATGAAGCAAAACCCAGCTCCAGTATTGCAAACATTTTATCAGGACTGTGTATTCTAGCGTGATTAGTGTCACAGTTAAAGGACAGTTACTGTGTTCAAAAGTGCTTAAAATAATATGATAATACTAAAGATGAACAGATTTATATATAAAGTAAATTTATGATTAAGTGAACTGAACTGTTTTTTTAAATGATAAACGATACAAGTAGCTATGCTAGGTAGATACGGGGCCACCTGGCCCCGTATCCGCCTAGCATATATGGATGAGACCATCCGAGCTCACCTTATCCCGTCTCGCAGCGGCTTCGTGGCCTACTGGATAGCATGATAGTTAGCTACTACTATTTTTACTTTTGATATAATCTACCCACGTGAAAAGTCTCGCATGGTCACCACATGGAAATCATATGGATTCCATAAGATTCCGACATGGTTCCCGTATGGTATATTATGGGAACCACGTAGGAACCACATGGGCTTTTGGAAAGATTTCCCAGTGGGATCCCAGTTGAAAACACATGGTTTCCATATATATTTCACATGGTTCCCATATGATACCCGTATAGTCTACTAAAGCTAATATTTTTTATTTTTTTTTTTAAATAGAATTTCTAAAAATAGGAATTCTTAAGCTTAATCCCCCAGTTTTGGTGTTACCACCCGCATGGTAACACCTATATAGGCACCGTTTTATGAATTTTATAGTCTTTAAGAACTTTCTGGAACTTAAAGTCTTTTTCAAAAGTGCATATTTACAATATCTGTAGACCCATGTGAAACTCATATGGGAACCTCGTGGAACACTCACAGGGACCACGTGGTTACCACATGATTTCCATGTAAATATCATCTAGCTTTTGATTAAATATTTATATTTTTTAGTTGATCACGTGGGAACCATGTAAAATTCATATGGGAACCATATGTTTTCAACTGGGTTCCCACTGGGAAATTTTTTCAAAAGCCCACATGGTTCCTACGTGGTTCCTATAAGATACCATATGGGAACTATGTGGGAATCATGTATTATCAATATGATTTCCATGTGGGACTTTTCACGTGGGAATAACTTCGGAAAATTTTTTGTATCGGTTTTGTTCAGGTAATGAATGTGTATTAGTAGAATATTTTTGAGTATATTGTTTCCACTGTGAAGTAGATATATTATTTTTTTTCTGCTTGCTTCTTATCCTTGGTAAGAGAAGTATAGCCTGCAATACTCTGATTTTGACTCCTCTTATTTTTCGTTCAATTATTAGATTGTATAAATCAATCTGAAGCATTATAGATATATAACTAGCTCGCCACACGTGGCCTTCGGCCGCATGTGACTTGCCTGCACCGGAGCTTCAGAGCGACCGTTCGCTCGCTCTTCAGCTCCTCTGCGCCTTGCATCGCTTCGCAGTGCAAGGCATGCAAAACGGTTCGCGTTTTGCATTAGAGGCACGACCGTACTCCGCTCGCGCTTCGCGCTCGCTTGCCTTACCGGTGCTCGCGCTGCGCGCTCGCCTTGCTCACACTGTGCGTTTGCTTGATTATATAATATATTAAAAAACTACATTTTTCGATGTCGAAAATAGTTTTTGGACTATTAACTTGATTAAAAAGTATTTTCGCGTTTTGATGTCAAGAAAATAAAGTTGTATTTTTCAAAGATCTGCAACTTTTCCATTTATCTTTTTCATGTAAAATGCATAGCTGTAAAGTTATATGGTAAAAAGCTGTTTTTTCGATGTTAAAATTCGTTTGTGGCCTGTTAACTCGAGTTAAAAGTATTTTCATAAATAGATGTCAATGGCAAAAAGTTGTATTTTTCAAAGATCTACAAAACTTTTCCATTTAACTTTTTCATGTAAAATGCATAGCTGTAAAGTTATATGGTAAAAAGCTTTTTTTTCGATGTTAAAATTCGTTTTTGGCCTGTTAACTCGAGTTAAAAGTATTTTCATAAATAGATGTCTACGGGAGAAAGTTGTATTTTTCAAAGATCTACAATTGTTCTATTTAACTTTTTTTTGTATAATGCTTAGTTTTCAAGTTATAGCCCAAAAACCGTTTTTAGCGATTTGTTATAGTCGCCGTATTCAGCGTTTATTTGCAGGATCAATCTCAAAATAGGACCATCAAGTTGTTATACTTAGAAGAGTTTATAAAAAAAATTTGGGCCCAAATAGTTGAAGTCTCGCAGAGATAATCGTGTTACAGAAAAATTTTTATTAGAAATATATACAAAAAATCGAACAAATAGAGCTCGCATTTAAAAACTACGTAGAGAACGGGATAAAAAAAATAGAATTTTATATTGCTCGAGAGTAGAGCTCCTACAAAATTTCAGCCGGATTGATCGAAAATTGCGTGAGATATGCTATGTCACACATTTTTCGATGGCAAAACTATAAGGCACTTCCGTGTACGCGGTCGTGCCTAAAAATTCAATATTCAAAGTATTTAAACTCGATGGGAGATAATTTTAATGAAAGAAATTAAAACTATTTTTGTCTTACTTTTTCATACAATTTAGACCTACAAACCAAATTTCAGATGTCTATCTCCTTTAGTTTTCAAGATCTGAGTTTTTAGTACATTTAGACCGAATGGCCAATTCAGTGGAAAGTGAGATTTTTCAGTTATAATGAATTCTACAAGTGTTAATAAGTGTATTGAGGTATACAATGTTATAACTGAGTAAACCAATCAAGTTTTCTCAATTATTATGTACTCCAAACATCTAAAATAAGCCTTGCTCACTTAATAGCACTAATGAAAACTTTAGAAACTAGATTTAACCAAAAAAAAATTATGACACTCGTTGATTACCACAGTCGGAGTAACTCCACCAAAAAGTCATATCTAGAAAACCGTGTCATTTCTGTCTTACCGTGGCTCCGATAAGTTTCTCATATTACTGACCTAATAAAGCACACATTAGTGTGTGTGAAGTTTTTTGTATGCATTCGATCTTTCAATGGCAGTGGTCTCAATCGCGCGAAATTCTGGCTCCGGATCGCTGGCCATAGGTAGCTGGGAATCTTGTCGCTGATACCTGGAGTATCTGGTCGCTGCTACCTGGGTATCTTATCGCTGGTATCTGATTTCGGGTATCTGGTCGTGTATATTTGAGTATCCCATAGTTGATATCTTGGTACCTGGTGAACTTGAGCCTGCTCTCGACTCGCTCCTTTCCATGAGACTCCAAAGTGGTTGTAGTGGAAAAGTGCATACGAACGTGTCCTTCTAACAAGTGATAGAGGGCACTCAGTTCAATAGAAAAAGTAGGTAGTATTACTAGACAAAACATATTATTTACAAAACAAATTACAATTAATTTCTTATTCAATAATAGAACATTTCTTAAGTTTTTCTATAATAATAGGTATACTGAGGTCACCGGTTTTAACCTTAAGTGCTCTCGATCACCTGTCATTTTCTCCCACTCTCCACAACGTTTACGGTAATATGCATCAGTCCCTGTACGCATCAAATAAAGTAGTTTTCTGGAAAACGTACATGCTTTTTATCTGCAGTACAGTGCGTTTCATAACTTTAAGACCACCCACATTTTGGGCTAAATCAGTGTAATTTAATATTGTATTGATACATCAACTTTATAATCTTGAAAATAATCAAATTTCTCAACATTTTACGCTATTTAGACAATTTAAACATTTTTCGTAGTATTAAAATAACGAAATATCGTATTTTAGGCTGTTTCATAACAATAAGACCGCTATTAAGTTTATTTAATTTATTGCTGTGCTCAAAATATATATATATATCACTACTTGTAAGCGCTGATGTATTATTTTTATTTCAATTTAACAATTACCGACAGTACCACTTAGTAGGTAAATGCTTGGATGGTAACTATAGTCATAAATATAAACTGAAACCGTTGGGTAATGATAATTTAAATTTCCGTTATACGCGTTGTCTATTTCATAACGCAGTAAGTGTAGTAAGTTCAAAAGTAGTCTTAAAGTTTTTAATTTGCAGTTATTAGATAATGGGCCGAGGTACATGCTTAACCGAAGAAGAAAAAGGAAAGATTTTAGCATATCGCGACTGCGATACGAGCATAAGAGAAATCTCTCGAAAATTGAGGAGGTCAAATTGCGTAATCTTAAATTTTCTTAAAAATCCTGAAAACTATGGTAAAAATAAAAAGGGCGGACCCAAAAACAAAGTTTCTGCTCGTTTAAAGCGCAGAATTATTAATGCAGCAAGCAATTTGAAAAAAAGTTTGAATAAAATTAAAGAAGATTTAAATTTAAATATTTCACGCTCAACAATATATCGTACAATTAAAAGCGCTAATCACCTTGTAAGGCAATCATTACAAAGAGCTCCTCGATTACTAATTCGCCATAAAGATGCTAGATTAAATTTTGGGAAACTTAATATGAATACGGACTGGAATAAAGTAAATAGAACAATATTATTATATTGGTATATAATATATTATGCATGGTTTATTTCTATGAATATTAAAGTCACTGTTACTTTATTTTAAGGTTATTTTTTCTGATGAAAAGAAATTTAATTTAGATGGCCCTGATGGCCATCATTCGTATTGGCGAGACTTAAGAAAGGAGCCTGAATATTTTTCCCGTAGAAATTTTGGTGGTGGTAGCTTGATGGTTTGGAGAGGATTTTGTATCTCACATAAATTGCCTCTAGCTTTTCCTTCATGTAAAATGAATTCACATGAGTATATTAATGTACTGAAAGATCACCTTTTGCCATTTTTAGATAATAATGAAACAGAAGATTGGATATTTCAACAAGATAACGCATCAATTCACGCAAGTCGTGAAACGAAAGTGTGGTTTAACAATAACGATATTATTGTTCTAGCCTGGCCAGCGTGTTCTCCAGACGTTAATCCGATTGAAAATTTGTAGGCTATTCTTGTTCGTAAAGTTTATGCTGAAAATAAACAATATGGTAGTGTTAATCAATTAAAAGATGCTATTCTAAAAGCTTGGCAAGAAATTGATGAAAGAATTTTACGAAATTTAGTTGAAAGTATGCGAAATCGCATTTTTTAATTAATAAAAAATAATGGAGGTACAATTAATTATTAAATTAAAAATTACAGTCTTTTGTTACTATTTACAAATAAAATATATTATAATTAAAATATTGTACATAACGAATTAAATTCTATAGTAATATATATCTCAAATACATAATAAAAATATTGTACACATAATATTAAGCTCTAATAATAATTATAATGTTTTCATATGCAGCTTTAATTACAATAAATTACATTATTAATAAATCTTATTTTTTTAATTCTTTTCCGCATATTATATTTTTTATTTTAGAGTTTAGAAATAGAAAATTTTTAGAATTTTAAAATATAATGACAAATCATAGTTTAAATTAATTTATTGTAATATACAGTAGGAATAGTAATAAAATAATATAACTTTACAGTAGTCTTATTGTTATGAAACAGCCTAAAATACGATATTTCGTTATTTTAATACTACGAAAAATGTTTAAATTATCTAAATAGCGTAAAATGTTGAGAAATTTGATTATTTTTAAGATTATAAAATTTATGTATCAATACAATATTAAATTACAGTGATTTAGCGCAAAATGTGGGTGGTCTTAAAGTTATGAAACGCACTGTATTAAATTTATTTTCTATGCTGATAGCTTTCACCACGTATGGCATCTCGGGGAGAAATAAGTTATCTACTCGAGCGCGTACTCCCTTATTTCAATACCTCCACTCCTTACACATACTCTATAACCTCGACAGAGCGCGCCCTTACGAAAAAAATTTGTTTTCATAACTATAATTTTGAATATAGTAATTCTTATAGTATTACTATAATCATAATACTAATTTTTATTATAGTTTTTTCGCACCCTACTATATGCAACCACTATAGTAGAATATAATCATAACTATAATTAAAACTATATCTCAGAAAAAGAGAACTATAATAATTACTACATGACTACTTATAATCTTAATTATAATCAAAACTATACCCACCAAAAATGTACTATTATCAATACTATATGATTATAATATGTACTATATTCATAACTATATCCACCAAATTTTTATTTTATTAAGTAAATAAAGCAAGTATTTGTCAAGATAACCTTCCATTATTGATCGGAATTCATTCTGGAACATAAATATTGGACATGATTTAGGTTTCAACAGTTTTGCTGAAATAGAATATGCTAAAATTTGTGTTCTTTACATATTTTTGATATACAAAAAGACATGTAGACAAAAAAATTATTTTTATTCACTAGAAAAAATTTGTCAATCAACGGGTTAAAATAATACTTTATATAATGTTATCACACAACGATAAATAAATTTGTTGATACTTTTAAATTAAAATCCTTTTAGTTATCATGTTCTCTAGTGATATTCTCGTTTGATTAAGCAACAAGGTTTTATCTAAATACGTCTAGTTGTGTCTTCTATGTAAAAGTATTGGCCTCTGATGTTTCGACGGTTCCTGCAAATTTAAGTTTCCATATGCCGTCTCTAACTACGCCAATACATTTTGTGTTGTCGGGTACTTGGTGGGCATATCCTTCTTCCTGACACGCATCAGATTGTTTTATACTTCTTCTTCGTTCGTTCTTAACACCGCTGCATCATCCGTTGCTGCCAGACGTCCTGGTGCTGTTTCCCCTGTCGTCCTGTCTGCTTGTGTGTTTCCGATATTACTCCGAGGAACAAGAATCGGAATCGGATCCTCCGTATTCACACTTTGTCTCCCATTCTCATCTTCAGAAATGTCTACTATAGGAGGTGCCGGTGTTGACCCTCCTACTGCTGCTGCCTCTTCTTCCACGTCCGGATACCGAGGGAGACCTTCCAGTTTCCCCGTACATATCAGTCTCGCCCTAAATAGTCTCTCGGGTCTTACGAGAGCCCCTTCCCCCACCTCCTTATGTTAAGCTGTAAATCCTCTAGTCAAGTGGTTACTTCCTCCTCCGACGTTCTACGTATATCTCGTAGTCTACCTAAATTCACTGCATTACCTCTGCATGATTTATCTCATCTTTGATGCATAACCTTCCATCATTCTGCTTGTCCCGATAAAAAGTTTCTTCCAACCAAGATAAAAATTCTCAACGCGACAAACGGTAATTAGTACTGCTCGAATTGGGACAATGGACCTGCGCATACAGATCGTATAATAAATCAATAAATAATATCTAATTCAGATATAATATTAATATTCTGGCGAATACCGTACTCAAAATCACCAATAAGGGGCAATAAAAGAAATTTCCCGTATCACTCGATTCACTTTTCTACCGTAAGTCTCGAAATTAGCGTGAATTGTAAGAGTGTCATATAAATGAGTGTGTTTCTATTTTTTGACGTGATAGATCTACGTACAATTTTGGAAGTGTGTGTGTATGTATTCCTTATATTTTTATCGTATTTTGTTATCTTTATTATATTTATTTTATTATGTATTGACGAAGCGTATTCTGTGATGTACCATTTGACTATGACTAGTTCATTATATTTAGATTTTACAAAATTGACGAATTGTTCCAGCGAATAATGTTATTTTTTATATAAGAAACGCAATAATTGAATGTTAAACGTGAGATAACAGATGTATAAACTGACTGATATTTTAATTATTTTAACTATACATGTACATGCAAATGTAACAATTTCATCATTGATGAATAAATAATCTCTCTCTCTCTCTCTCTCTATTCGTTTAGAGCCCAAGGTTCGCGATTCTAGAACTCCCTCCCCTGCAGTGTGAGGTATCTGCCGTCCTTATGGAAATTTAAAACGGCGTTAGGCAGGCACCTCAGTCAACTGCACGGTGGTTAAGTTGACATTTTTTCATGATAACGGAGAATTCATATACATGGGTAGTTATTTATTTATTTATTGACTTATTTATTTGTTTATTTATTTATTTATTTATTGACTTATTTATTTGTTTATTTATTTAATTATTTATTTATTTATTTATTTAATTAATTATTTATTTATTTAATTAATTATTTATTTATTTATTTAATTATTTATTTATTTATTCATTTATTTATTTATTTATTTAATTAATTATTTATTTATTTATTTAATTATTTATTTATTTAATTACTTATTTATTTAATTATTTAATTATTTATTTATTTATTAATTGTATCTTTTTTTTTTCTTTTAATTTATCCGTTCTCCCGTGTTTTGTATTCTTAGTCGTGAAATATGTTGTAATGTACAAAATATAAAGAGTATATTTTAATAAAGAGTAAATTTATCTCTGTGTGATGAGTGTATGTATCGGCTGAATTGTAATTGTTCTTAAATTGTGACGTGATGGATGTACGTGTATGTAAGAATGAGTAGACTTTCAGAAATTGTTATGGAACTGTGATATAAACAAACTGTGATATTAGATAATGACAAATTTGTGCAACAATTTTTTATATTTATACACTGACGAACTGTGATAATGATCAAAGACTTAATGTAATGACAAAATGACAATTTTTATGTAACGTATTTTTGCCAAAATTGACAAATAAATGGTATATCTATCTATCTCTCTCTCTCTCTCTCTCTCTCTCTCTCTCTCTCTCTCTCTCTCTCTCTCTCTCTCTCTCTCTCTCTGTCTTTCTTCAAAAAACATTGACAATGCACTTGCTAGACAGTGCACCTCTATTGAAGGCAGATTGGAGGCAATTGTAAATAGGCTAAATACCTTACCAGCAGTACATACTTTGGCACTTTCAATTGAATCCAAGCTGCAAAAAATTGAGGAAAAACTGTCGAAACAACACTCACAGCTGGAGGAGATGAAAACGGAGAAGCAAGTGCTTTGTCAAGAAATAGACAACTTAAAAATCAAAAATAAAAAATTACACGATAGTAACGTCGACACGAACAATTTGTTGAACAATACAGAGGTAACTTATAATACGTTGCTTGAAAAAATTGATAATTTAGAGCAGACTAATTTTGAGTCACAAACAAAAATTGATAATTTTATAATGAATACTTTTGAAAATGATTTCCAAAACCTAACCAATAAAATCAATAGAGTTGAAAGTGACAACAAATAAATAATAACGAAAATAGGAAAAATAATAACAAAAGTAGACTTTACCTCTTCATATACTACTACTATCAACAAAATTGAGAGAAATGTAGAAAACATCCAAAAAGATAATCAACTGATATTAAACAAAATTGAATACCAACAAATCGCAGTGCTCCCCAGTACACAGAACAATACCGTTTCTCTGACAAGTACAAATAAATGTAATAATAATAATAATAATGCGTCTACTACAAATAGTAATCTACTCGACAATTATAGTAATATAAGCGACACAAATGACAATTGTAATATCAATAATGACGGGTTCATCCAAGTTGTAAATAGCAGAAAAAAAAACATCTAGTCGATTGAATAAGAACAATATTGACAATGATGATGCTACAGCATCACCTGCACGAAGCACGCGGATGCAAAAGATTGATGTGGGGACAATGCACAGTAAAAACATTAAAAGCGGTAACACAGAGCTAATTATTTCTAACATTTTCGACGGTGATGTCTCTAAGCGTGTGGACGTTGCACACGCGATACTGTGCCGTGTCCTTCCATCAACACGAAAAACAGATATAATATGCACACGCCTGCTTCGGTCAGAGGAACCGACAGCTGCGGCATCAGCAGATATAAATGGCGAACGTAGACGGTCACCATGGGTTGTTACCCTTTCCAGCAGTGCATTAGGCGAGAAAATAATGCGAGCCAAAAAGCTAATCACTGGCTTTCATGCTAGAGCTGTCGACATTGCAGCTCTTGACCAGGACACAAGGGATGGGATTATCAATGGGAAAATTTGTATAAATGAATTATTAACAAAAGAATGTTTTAATAAATATAGAAGTCTCATTTTAAATATGTTTGGCATAGAGGGGGCCGTTTCCTGGTGAAGAGGCGCGATGGCGACGTCTCTCACGAATTTTCATCTGCGGCTGATTTACAAGCAATAGTGGCATCATATGCCACTAATCAACCATCACAAACCGTAAATAATATAACAAAAAACGTTGATAAAGAAAGCGTAATTGATAAAAATGTTATTCCGTCAACTGCTGCAAAAAATTGACTATCCGCAGACACTGCTGGCGGGGTTCACTGTAAGGGACTGAGGGCAGGTTTTGTCAATGTTAACCGTTAAAGCGGTTGTCATGCGGCAGCCACCATATCTTACTGCCCTCTTTGAAAAAACCCAGGCCAGGACTTCAAGTAGGGGTGGTACGAAAGAGCTCTCGGTTCCGGGGTCGCGCACCGATAAGGGCCTATTCTCATTTAGAGTTCAAGGTGCGCACCTCTGGAATTCGCTCCCAAGCAGTGTGGGGTGCCTGCCATCTTTTTGTAAATTTAAAACCACGTTTAGCAGGCACCTTAAACAATTACATGGTGACGGGAATACATAGAGGTGAGTTTTTCGAGAATCGCATTATACATAATTTTGTTCATCTCTGTGTATTCCCAATGTGAATCTGTCTCGGATATTTATTTAGCTTATTTATTTATTCGACTTAGTTATTTATTAATTTATGTATTTATTAAATATGTTTAGTGTTAGGTGTGAATGTATTTATTAGCGTGATTGTAAAAGTGTCATATGAATGAGTGTGTTTTAAATTTTGACGTGATAGTTATACGTCAAAATTTAGTAAAGTATGTGTATGTATTCTTTTTATTTTTAATATGTTATCTCTATTGTATTTATTTTATTCTATGTATTATTTTTTGACGAAGCGTGTTTCTGTGATATCTGACTATGACTAGTTCATTATATTTAAATTTTATAAACTGACGAACTGATACAGCGAATAATATTATTTAATAAGAAGTGCAATAAGTGAACGTTAATGTAAGATAACAAATACATAATATTGACTGATATTTTAATTATTATAACTACGTGTACATGCAATTGTAAGAATTTCGGCTTTTGATGAATAAAAAGTATATCTATCTTTCTATCTATCTCAGGAGTACCACAGGGCTCAACTCCGGGCCCAATTATTTTTCTAATATTTATGAGCATGCTAGCACTAGTCTTACTTCATGGTAAAGATAATTGCTTACTTTTTGCGGACGATTTCCAATTCTACATACAATGTGAACCAGCTGAATTACCAGCTGCGATCTCTAAATTAAATGAAGATGCTGCTGCTGTAGTAAATTTGGTTAAATCAAACGGGCTAATTCTTAATGTTGATAAAATGCAAGCCTTGCTTATTGCATCCGAGCAATATCACATGCGTATTGATATAAATAATCTTCCACCCATAGTAGTCGATGGTTCAGCATACCACTTGTAAGCACAGTAAAAAATTTGGGTGTTATTCTCAGCGAAGACTTGTCGTGGAATGCCCATGTATCCCAAATTTGCTCTAGGGTCCATAATGTGCTTTATCGTCTAAGATTTAGAGGTAGATGTCCATCAAGTCGGATCAAAACTCAACTAGTCAATGCATTAATATTTCCATAGTTTGACTACGCTTGTTTAGTATTCAGTGATCTTTCGCAATATCTTGCTGTTAAACTCCAGCGACTATGTAACACGGTCATACGCTTCGTATTTAGTCTAAAACGTGATGCAGCGTTGAAACCGTATTATAAACAGCTAAATTGGCTACCCCTTGCTGAGCATCGAAAATACTTTTTGGAGTTACTATTTATAAAATATTAACAGTGTCGAGACCGGAATATCTTCATACGTTATTCCCGGAAATCAAAGATGACACACGTCGTTCTAAAAGACTGAAATCGTCAAATATTGTAATCCTCCTAGCTACAACGAGAACTTATCGATACACATTTTCTATCCAAACTATGGAACTTTGGGATACTTTGCCTATCGCGATTAGACTTAAAAAGACTGTTGAATCGTTTAAAATGGCATTATATGGATATCTTGTAGGACTAGAACACCCCTAGGTATGAATAGAATTTAATTTAATTAATTAAAATTGCTATTATTAGTTTTGTACGCATGCGATATACATTACGAATATTTTAACTGAGAGGCTATTTCCAGGAAATGCGCTGCAATGTAATTATTGTTATTAGTATTAATTTTTAATAATTGCTATTTCCTATATATATGTTTTTATACATGTTACAATAATTAAAATTTATTATATTGTTTATTTGACATACGGTTATGATAACCTTGGCATAAATATATTTTTTATTAATCTCTCTCTCTTTCTCTCTCTCTCTCTCTCTCTCTCTCTCTCTCGCTCTCTCTCTCGTCTCCGTCCTTTTTCCGGTATGTTGAGAGCAACGATGCCTCTCACGTAAATATAGACAATTCTAATAGCTTTTCACTCTGAGGAGTGATTTCTTTATAACGGAAAGAATCCTCAAAAAGGATCTTACGCTCGCGCCAAAAAACAACATCTTTTTTGTGCTTTTTATGAGCCTGAAGTAGAATTCCGCTAAACTACAACCAACATTACCTCAAAACTACTAAATACCAACACCGAGTGAGGATCTGGCGGGCGTTGTCATACCATATCGCACAAGACGGATGTCTTGCGAATACAGGCGATTCTCCGACTTCTTTCAGCACTGATAAGCTGAAGAATTTTACCGGATAAGGAATGTCTCTCTCTCTCTATACCTCTCTCTTCTTTCTCTCTTCATTGGCGCTGAGTCGATCTGACAAAGCCGCCTAGCAAAATTTTTCGGCGTCATCCACCAGATGGCAGCACTGTCTTTTCATTTTTCATCACCAGAGGACAGCAGCATATTGTTCTCTGTTTGTTCGGCAACATCGACAGCTAGATCTTCATCTACTTAATAGATGGCTATACCATAAAACTTATAAGCGCGAATTTTCAAGTTGTTTTAGTAGAAAGACTGTTATTTTTCTTATTTTTCTTATTTTTATTAATCATCTGGTCTATAATAGACTTTTAATGATCCTTTTTTTTACATAGCTCCGCTAGTCTCTGTGGATGCATGAAATACATTCAGATATCAATTTCAAACCAACTAGTTAATTAGTTATTGTAAAATATTTCAAAATCTGAGTATACGTTGACGATTTCTAACGAGACGTAGATTTGCTCTACTGGTTCTTCCGACTCTGGCTGACTATACTCGAACTTACTACGTGTCTTTCATAATATGGATAACGCGCCTTGCTCTAAATGTAATGAGATTACAAGAAGAAAGGCTATTATACGTAGTTGTTATGTTTGCCTAAAATCATACCATGATGTACGTTCAGTATGATAGCATTATACAGAGAAAGGTTTATATGCCAGGCCTGTAAAATTAGTAGAGCAAATAAAACTAGTAATAAGAGCAAAACACCTAATTCTTCTAACAATACTGATGCACTAAGTAGTACAGACACTACGGATAAATCGATTATGTAAAGCCCTAATAACGATAATGAATTATCGAATAATGTCAGCGCAAGGAGCACACTTTCCACATCCACCCCTACTAGTGCGTCGCTAAAGCCTAACGCAGCGGAAAAACAAGCTCGTGATGTATCATCTCTGGCATTGGGTGGTATAAATTACTATACTATGCCATCAATCATGCTTGATCTATTTACCAAGCAGTTTCTAATTCTTTTAACAGCAATAGACGATTTTAAATTGTAGTGAGAAAATTTGATGCCATCAGTGACACTGCTGCTGCGACTACTGTCTCAGAAACGGAGTCGCTGTCTGACAAACTTACTGCTCAGGTTTTGTCACTTGAGTAAAAGATTGATAAGCAGTCGTTTGTTGTTGTTGCAAGAAAAGAAAGTTTTAAAAGAAAAATTTTACAATTTAATCACAAAGGTCGGAGATATGTTCGGTGGCAACAGTAATCGTCACTTTAGTGATGAATGTGCAAATGAGTCGCAGATACGGGTGTCCCTAAGCGACTCCTCGGAACGTGTAACCCCGAGTACATCAATTGTAAATAGGATTCAAACGAAGGACCGTCGGCCTAGTACACTTATTTCGCGTCATAAGGGCGATTCTGCATCGAATTGTGTCCCAGTGTCTGCTCATGGAGGAAGCGGATTTAGCTATGGTAAGAGAGAAAACAGTGGCGGTGACGTGAATCTGGAGCTGAGTGTCACAGGTATAGTTGACTGTTCTCGAACTAAGACTGAACCTGTTGAGATCTCTCATGTGATCCTCACACCGTTCTGCCTTCTCTCAGTAAGAATGATATCGTTAGTGTAAAACAATCCGCTCCCCTTACGATGAACGGCAGAACCCGCAGGGCAGACGCTGAGGGCCCTGCTAGACGACCAGCTTTGATTGTCCATCTTACAAGTGCAGCTAAAAGGGAAGAGGTAATGCAGACAAAAGCAATCCTCACTCGCTTTAATACAAGTGATGTAGAGCCCTCGGGGCTGTACGAGGTGATTGCTGAAAGTCTGTGTCATATGAATATTTTTATTAATATGGTTCTAGAGTCAAGTTCTTACTCAGAATTTAAAAGCTTAAAATTAACGGCCAAAAATCTTGGCTTTACATGCGTATGGTATAGACATGACAAGTTCCTCGCTCGTCTGTGAGAAGGCACGCAACCACAGGTGTTTAAAACAATATCAGACCTTAATACCATTGTAAATTTATATAATAGTGCCAGCAACAATATCAATAATAAAAACAATAATAGTAACAACAACAATAGCAATAGTAATAGGGACAACACCATTAATAATGGCAATAATGCATCAGTATCACCACAACACACTCATAATGAGTGTAACAGAGGCAATAATAATCACAATGTCAATAGCAATAAAGCACAAACTACAGGGATTGTACAACTAGAATCTGTGTGAGTAGATATAGAGAAGACTCGAGAGACGGACAAGGGAGTGAATATAAGAGCAGGTTTTATTAATGCAAATTCTATTAGACATTGCATCAAGCAAATCAGTCAAATTCTTACCGAAGGCCAATCCTATCACCTATTCGTAGTGTCAGAAACGCGGCTGGATGATGAGAAGGACGACAATCTCATTCAAGTCGATGGTTGCTCACTTGTGCGGCAGGATAGAAATGTACATGAAGGGGAGGGGGGTGGTGGGTTGGGTGTTACACTTTGCGTTCGAGACACGTATAGGGTCAAAGTACTGGTTGAGTCAAACACTGATGGACCGGATAAATCTAACAAATCTGAGTACATCATGTGCGAGATACAAAATGGTGCACAAGAACCTGTATTTGTCACAGTCGTCTATAGAGCCCCTGCCATTGCATTCATTAAATATTCAGATTTTGTCGACAAGTTGAGAGAATATTGTGATGCAGGAGATTTGAATTGTCACTTCAAATTGTCCAACAGGAGACATCATACCGAAACGTCGCATACATGGATTGACGTATTACTTGTAGGCAGTAATGACGTAGTGACGAAACTTGCAAACCGCGATGCAACTTGGTCTAGCAACTTGGTCTGTGCGAAGAATCTTTCTCGCACAGAAATTATAGGAGCGTCAATCCGTTAGAACTGCAGTCTTTCTAATCGAGTTGTGACTAGTCTATTTTGAATGCGCGTGATGTCGATATAGATTCAGCGCTGTACTGCCCTAATAATAACTTATTAAACGCGATAAACAACCTAGCGCCTATAAAATATATACGAGTTAAACCTCGCAAAGGCAGTCCACTCTGGATTGACGTCGACATTGAACAACTTAATAAAAAACGAGACGCGACATACAGACGTTAAAGAGGTGTGCACGATTTTATGAGGAGTTCGTAAAGTTGCGTAACGAATCTTTGCTTAAGACCGAACAAGCGCGTATTACTTAATATGAAGGTAGACTGCTGGGAAAACAGCAGAGCGATATATGGAAAGAATTGCGCAACTTGGGACTTCTCCCTAAAACCAAGGGATGGTTGCATGGATTCACAACGGAGGAACTTAATACTCACTTCGCAGGAGTCTCCATAATTGCTGATGAAAATAACGAAGCTATGAATGATATACTGAAAGCGTCCAGTGATGAAGGCTTTACATTTAAGCCAATCGCCATCGCAGATGTCATACTTGCGATTTCGCATTTCTTCTTGCAAGCGAGGGGCAAGGATGACAACCCACGTAGTGTAGTTGCAAAGGCATTGCCAGTAATCGGGCAACACGTAGTGAACCTATTCAACTTCTCCCTGGAAAAGGGAATATTTCCGAACCTATGGACGGGGGCACGAGTAGTGCCACTTGGCATCTGTACCACTCCAGCGTCAGTGTCGAACTTTCGGCCAATTGCACTGCTGTGCTTTCTTTATAAGGTTTTGGTAAAAATCGTACATGATCAGATAGTGAAACATATGAAGAATACAAAATAACTTGACTCTAAGCAGTTCGGGTACAAACAGAATAACTGAACGCAAACAGCTCTACTAAGACTAATTGAAGACATCCAAAAGGGGATTGACAAAAGACTGGTTACTCTTTCATTACCGTTTGACTTCAGCAAGGCTTTCGTCACCATCTCGCCAGCTAAGCCTTTAGCAAAGCTGCGAGCCCTGGGGTTCTCCAGGCGTATCTTGGAGTGGATAAAGTATTATATATTAGGTACAAGGCATGCCGTTGTAACATGCTCCGACATCAAGTCATCTTGGTTATCCACAAATCTTGGAGTGCCACAGGGGTCAGTGTTGAAACCCTTGCTGTTTTAACTCCATATAAATAACAGAAAGCTATTCGATGACTTGAACAAATATCTAAAAAAGGATGACCCCAGGCGCGTCAATCATCTGCTCATTATCGAAGGTATAGTTGACTGTTCTCGAACTAAGACTGACCCTGTGGAGGTCTCTCATGTGATCCTCAGCACCGCTCTGCCATCTCTCAGCAAGAATGATATCGTTAGTGTAAGGCAATCCACTCCTCTTACAATGAACGGCAGAACCCCTAGAACAAGGAATGCATATTTGAAAAGGTAGTGAGTTCCACAAATGTGAACCTTGTACTTGAAAAGATCTTAGCCTTGTTTCAGTACGCATCTGCGTAATAGAGAGTTCTTTAACCTCACCCGTTACAGGGCGTTTTGACTGGCTCTTTTTCCGAAGAATCTTATAAATTGTAATCGTCATAAAATCCGTTTAAACCATAAAAACAGTTCTTTTATATCATTGATGTTAAGACAGAAAAGCAAGGACCCTAACATAGATCCCCGGGGAACTCCAAGATTTGTTGTCAACCAAGGTGACTTGGTATCAGATCGCTCAATAGCGACTTGTTTTCTACCCAAAACGTATGATTTAATCCAAATTAATGCATGCCTTGAGAACCCCAGAGCCCGCAGCTTTGCTAAGAGCTTAGCTGGCGAGATTGTGTCAAAAGCCTTGCTGTAGTCAAACAGTAACAGTAAAGTTTGCTGTTTACCCAGCAGCTTTCATTGATAATATGATATCCGAGCTTGTTCGGTTTTCAATAAAGATTTATTGCGCAATTCTACGAACTTACCATAAAATCGCTCATCACGGGTCCTTCTATACCATTTATACGCTGCGTCACGTTTTTTGTTCAACTGTTGAATTTCATCATCAATCCAAGGTGAACTGCCTTTGCGAGGGTTAACTCGCTTCAATCGAGCTAAGATGTTAATGGAGTTTAAGAAGTTGGAATTAAGGCAGTCCAGCGCTGTATTTAAATCTGAGACTTGAGTGACATTTCTTTATAGTGTGTCACTCAAGTCCGCATCTTTGGATGTCGCAGCGGCAGCCTGCGCGCTTGTGCTTTCTCATACACGTTTTGTCGTAGCAAGATTAGAGCACTCGGCCGCGCTACGACACTGTGTGATGCATTTTGTACATATATCTTAATTCATTCCGTCTTTTCTGATGCTGCGTGGGACGCGCTTGCAGATACTACATGCAAGAAGCTCCATCACATGCTGATCTCTTGCGGCGAAAAACAAAAACTCAAGCTGCACAGTAGGCCACGTGTGTTCTCCTGAGCTTGATTAATATAGAGGAGTAACACTAACCTTAAAAACTGGACGGAGTGAGATGACACGTACAATGAGCCGATATTCGTTGCAAGTACAGCATTTCCGGCACAAAAACACTTGCGACGCTGAATTGCATTAGTGTGCTTGCACGCAACCTGCAAAAAAATACCCGAAGGCAGGGTGCGGCAGAAAATTGGTTCAAAAGTACAAGCGAAGCTCAGCGTGAGCCTGTCGCGCAGAGGTACTTACCAGAGAGCAACTACGTCTTGTCATCTCTCTCTCTCTCTCTCTCTCTCTCTCTCTCTCTCTCTCTCTCTCTCCGCACACGGGCACACTATAAATAGGGGCAGCGTACACGCGTACACACAGCTACTGTTTAGCACACAGATACGCAGCGATAACAACGTGTACGCGACAACTATTACAACAGTAGCCGGCATTGCTATCGCGTTTCTTTAAGTAGGCGTTTACAAACATTTTTACTTCGTTTTTGTGATAAAAGATAATGTATAAAAGCTATCATACCGAGTTGTTGGCAGAATAATACGAATACGCAGGCTGCATAAACTACGTAATCAAAATCAAAACAACAGAAATTTCAACAATTACCACTAAAAAGATTTAACACAATAACAGATGAATTAATTTATAATATAAACAAACATTCCTTCGTTATTCTTCCGCACAAATGTCAAAGTCTACATGAACACAAACAAGACATTGACGAAGATATAGTAGTCACTAGAAAAGATTCCGTAGTGTTACTTTCAGATACTGAGATGAACGATAACGGGTACTAAGAAGAAACGCAGGCGTAGCTTTGTATAAAAGCAACTCTACACGATATATATTCACTCCACACACAATTACTGCTTTCAAGAATGTGTTTCAATTAATATTAACTACCTCCGATTGTGGAGACATTTCCGTAGCAAAGTGTTACATTGACAACAACAAATTCATATTTATTATTGCTGTTTACACAACAACAAATACGCTGATAACAGAAATTATTAGTTTCCTATTTGAAAGTTTATGGAAATTCACCGACGACGAAGCAGCACATATTTCAGCTTACAACGCAGATCCCCATCATCACAATATAGTACCAATGATATTAAGAGGAGATTTCAATACTAACTTCAAGAATGACGCTTTGGCTCCAATAATACAATTTTTAAATGATACATTACATCTACACATAACAAATGGCCCGCGAATTTCAACAACAATTAAAAATACATTAACGTCGTATTCTCGCCCAACATTGAATCAAAGATTTACATACTTCACCTACCATAAACCAATAATTACTCTCATAAACAATAACAACAATAAACAAGACACAAATACATATATGAGTCAACAACAAATATAAGATTGACATGAAATCCACAATGGACATAAAATATAATTAAATATTAATTAACACATTTAAAAGATTGTACATAAAATATTACTCCATAAAATTTTTTATATTTTTACAAGAGCTTCCATAAGATTGAATGATCTTATGCAAGATCATATATAAGTACTTATGTAAGATCTTATTTCAGATACAATGCAGCGAAATTCAACCCAGAACTGGTATAAGTTCTTACATAAGATCTTATGTAAGACAAATTGAGTAAATTTCTAAAAATTATTAAAACTATGTAAAATTTGTTATTTATATAAATAATGCTATTATTGGATGTACCACCTGGATGATACCTGAAGTTTAGGAGACATAGAACTGTTTTGAGCCAGTTTATCATATTTTACATTTTTTTGCAGAAACATAATGTAAAAACTTATTTACGAATTTACATAAACATTTGCACGATAACTATAACAGAGTATTTATTTACACTTACACTATTTACTCAGCCGTGGCTTCACTGCTTGCAGCCCGCTCCGAGCGTCTCGGAGGCACTTTTCTTGCTCTCGAGACCAAGGCTCGTACTACTTGCTATATCAAGTT
This sequence comes from Gastracanthus pulcherrimus, assembly GCA_949152435.1. Taxonomy (NCBI): domain Eukaryota; kingdom Metazoa; phylum Arthropoda; class Insecta; order Hymenoptera; family Pteromalidae; genus Gastracanthus; species Gastracanthus pulcherrimus. Next base: position 95,734,983 of record OX424576.1, read on the forward strand.
CTTACCTGCTGTGGACAGCGCTATACTCCTGCTCTGGCTACGTGTGTCGGGTTCGGTTTAGCCTCTTCAACAGTAAAAGTTCAAGCGATACTATACTAAATAAGTGCTAATGAAAAGGATGCAATAAATTTAAACTTACCAATGTAGTATCAAACAGCTTGGAACGTATTCAGGTCAAATATCACAGAACCTAGAATAAATAAAAACAATACACAAAGTATCGCACATAATTTTTTACTACTTTTTCAATTATATTTTATAAATAAGCTTCTTCTCTGATAGTCGATAAAACCATACAGATTCTTTAAATCTTTATCTATACATTCCACTAATTAACGACTTACACTATAAACAAAAACAACTGGTCTGTACATACTCAGGATGTACTATAGTCATGTCTCATACAGACGATACATATATATGCCAACACCTTCTGTGAGAAGATAAGAATGGCAGTGTCCAACTGCCCAAAGTGGAAGGAAAGTGGGGTGTGCTCATCTGGAGCTGACCCACCTCCGCTATTTATGGCTCATTTAAAATACATTAGCTATAAATGGCGGAAATTGGGACAGTTACTAGGGAGTACACCTCACTTTCCTTCCACTATGTGAACCAAACAGAACACGTATATTATTATCAACAATCGAATAAATACAAGCAGCGCACGGTTCCTAAGATCGCGTGTATGAGAACGGAATGTTCGAAGAGTGTCGCTACACTGGTACGCGAGTATTCGCACTTACTTTAGTGTTCGTCGACGCTGGAGAGGATGACGAGCGGCGCGCGGTTTCGGAGCTGCGGCTGTGGCTTCCGTGTTTATCTCTATCTCTCTTTCACTCTGCCTACTGCTGTCGGCAGCGTGCCCCACACAATGGTTGGTTTCGTGCTGCGAGTAGCCTGGTATATCCCAGGCGCTAATGAAGAACGGTTCTGGAGACGGCACTCCCCCTCACAACAACACCGATGATATCGGAACTCTTCCATGATGAGATGCTAGCACGACAGCTGCCCGGAGAATTCTCTCCGCGTTTCCGGGTTTTTGCGGTTTTCCCGCTCAGCCATATGCTCCCGTGCTCGCGTGATATGTCAGGTCACGCGCCCGGTGCCGTTACCTACAGGTACTCGGTGGCGCACATTTCTCGCGTATTTAAATATACGAGTGCTCGCGATGACACTCGTTACAGAACTTAATTAAGAACTTATATAAGGACTTACGTAAACATTTACACTAGTTTTTACATAAGTTCTTATGTAAGTTCTTATGTAAATTCTTATGAGAATTCTTAAATAAGGTCTTACATAATGTAAGTACAAAATTTTTTTAAAAGTGTTATGAACGACTTAAAATAAGTCTAGGTCCCTCTAAACTTTGGGTATCATAAAGATGGTACTTCCAAAAATAGAATTATTTATATAAATAGCAAATATTTACATAATTTTAATAATTTTCAGAAATTTGCTGAATTTGGATTACAAAGGATCTTACATAAGATCATATATACAATTCTATGGAAGATCTTATGAAAAATTTTCAATAGGGTGTCCAACTATTTTATAATGGAAAAAAATCATCAAGATGTTATTAACATCTGCCGTGTGTCCCACGACAGACACATTTTCTATCTTATAAATTCACAACAATTCAACTAGAAAATCAACTTTATTCAATAAATGACGACATTATTTTAAAATTCAACCAATATAACGTATTATAAAAGTATTGTTTATAGTTTATCAAGACAGATATGATGGAATGTATACACGTTTAATATGAAAAGTGTATCATTTTTATTAATGATACTTACACAAATTCCTTAAATATTTTATAGCTTCTTTGAGTTGAATCAGCGACAGCTGACTCCGCGCAGCAGTCAAGAATACTAACCCCACGAGGATGACAACCACGAAAAGGCCCTGACCCGAAATTACGCCTCCAGAAAAAGCACGCAGACGACCTGGCTGGAGCTGCTCCGCGTGCATATATCGCCTCTAGGCCTTCACGCAGAAAATGCACGGCCGTCGAACGATACACACACAGCGACTCTCTTTCTCTCTCTATTTTGCGGCTTCGCGGACGATAGGCTCGTCGTACTCACACACACGAGCCCCAGCTCTCTCCCAATGCATGCGGACGCGAGTGGAGAGAGTAACATGTAACAGGAGCAGCAGCTTCCTCGAGGCATGGTGTGCATAGGCTCTATAGCCATGGAAGAGAGAGACAGACACAGCAGCTTCATAGCCAGCGGGAGCGCAAGCAGACGCTCTCTCCACGAGTTGTGTGAAGCTGCCGTATATACAAGGCAAACGCGACGCGCGCATGCTGCCGCAGCCACCTGTGATGGTTCGGTGGCGACAAATACGAAGTGCCCGCTATAGATATACGCGCCGGGCTAATACATGCTCGTATTTAAGGATTTATATTACGCGCACGCCACGTGGAGGGTGCGCGGACCAATCACTGATAGGGACTCAAATAATAGGAGACCTAGCCTTCATTTCCTAATTGAAGGCCAATCAACGGGTAGATAAGAAGAGGTGTGTGGGGTGAATGGAGGTGAAGGAGAGAAAAGCCAAAATTTTGGAAGAGATTTCCGGCAAGCCAGAAATTGCCCATGCGTCTATTGAGTAGCACCTTATACAGAGATTGAGATTATTACAGAATGGAGATCGTTAGTTAAATAGTATTGTTAAAGTTAAATTTGTTAAATTTGTTGAGTGAGCGAGTTATTAAAATTAATTTGGCGGTTTTTGTTTCTGGATTATTGTTGAGAGAATTGCGACCGAGCAAGCACGCGGGAGATGGCGCGAGGAACGACCCAATCAAAGCTTGCAAGCATGAGGACATTTTGAATACTGCGGTGAGAGGTCTGAGTACAGTCAAATAGCTTTCGGCACCTGGCTCACAGCGGGAAAGTGAATTAAATATCATTAGTTTAAATATTCGAATCGTGGTGTAACTTAGTGCTCGCGACACGACGCGATTATAAAATTAGTGTGCGATACATGAAAGTGAGACCATTGAGTTGATAATAGGGAAACTTTCTTTCGTGATTAAATTTATTTACGAGGGGTTCATAATTGCACGAATAATAAGGCAGAATGAAGGATGATTTATGGTAGTGGGATTGCGGATAACTCGAGTGACCTGGTGACGCAGTTGTTTGGACGTATTTAAGCGATGCGCGTACAACGGCCGGCGTTGGCCATCTTTAAATTTGCGACTCGCGGCGAATACTGTAAATCAAACCGATTGTTGAATTACAATCATTGTTTTTGTTAGTAAATAAAGCCTAGGTAATTAAATTGTTGAAATTCTAGAGTCATTATTTATTTTACACATTTCACCCAAAATTATTTCCTATGCTTCACGGGACCTCCTCGGGAGAAAAGTCATGCTAAGCTAGCCGTACTTTACCTGGCGCCCTTAAATTTATTTATACACAAATTTGGTAAAGTAAATGAGAAGACACTGAGGTGGAATAATAGTCACTTAGAATTACAGATATCTAAGCATAACAAAATTCTATATTATATATGTTATGTTAATCTAATCTCAAAAAATTATATGAGTACCTACACACTTTTTCATAATCCTTACTACACATCTAATACGCCTAAATAGAGTAAGTATGTCCTTTCTCTTATGGACAGTTTCATACAAAAATTTTGAAGCTTCAGAGCGATATCGCTTGTGCGTCAACGAACCCGCTTTGGACCTATTTTATAATTTTACTTAATTAATAAATATAAAGTAAAAAAATGTAAAAACAAATTATACTGTCTAAACGTGTATAACATAAACCATTTTTAGTACCATTATTTTAATTATTCTATATATGTGAAGGTAGTTATTAATATTTCTTTAGTATACTTTTCTTACATCAAAGATGATTCAAACGTACTTTTCTTGTTTTTTCTCAATAACTTTCATGAACATTTTTGTATTTCAATAATTTTTGGTATGCTCGATATTTTTGTACTATTAGATCGAATACGAGAACTTTCAATATTGAAAACCGAACCAATGTTGTATAAAGTGAGGTGCGCCATCAAAGCCGACGCGCCAACTAAGCCGCTTCTCCTCTACTATATCTAGTGTGTAATACTTCCTTATGTACGTGTGTGGGTTGGTTTACATGTATGTATATGCATGTGTGGGGGGTGTATGTGTGGGGTGTTGGTGCGTGTATGTCCGGGTGTGTGTATGTGTGCGTGGGAGTATATACATATGAGGGGTGTATGTGTGTGAGGGGTGTATGTGGATTGATGTGCGTGTACATATGTGTAAGTGTGACAGAAAGCGTATACAAGGTTGTATATGTGTGTGTGGAAACGTGTGCATGGGTCAGCGTGAGTGGTGTATATGTGTGTGGGTGTGTGTGGGAGCCTGTGCGTGGGTTGATGTACGTGTGTGTCAGAGCGTGTGCGTGGATTGGCGTGGGTGTGTGTATATGGGAGGAGGTGCTCGCGTGTGTGTGTGTATGTGTATGTGAAAGCGTGCATGTGAATTAGTGTGTACATTTATGTGAGTGCGTGTGCGTGGGTGTGTGGGAAGTAAATATGCGTGAAAGGTGTGTGTGTGTGTATGAGCGTGTACGTAAATTACTGTCAGTGTGTGCATGAGTGTGAATGTGTGTGTGCGTGTGAGCGTGTGCGTGCATTGCTGTAGGTGTGTGCGTATGAGCGTGTGCGTGCATTGGTGTGTGCGCGAATGTGTGTGCGTGAATGTGTGTGCAGTAGCATATGCGCGTTTATGCGTATGTATGTGCAGGTAATTATCAATAATCATCACCGTGAACCTTGTTAATGATAATGAAGTCAACTTTTCGAAGTCCAAATAAAAGGACTCGGTTTACTTTCGGATCACTTCCGGTGATACGCACATAAATATTAGTCCACATATAAACGATAACAAGTTATTAAACTCGATTTTCGTTAAAAAAACGCCCTCAGTTTGATTTTTTTAATGTTTAAAATTGAAAAAAAATACTTCCGGTTCACTCAGGAATTAGTTCCGGTAACATACACATAGCTTAACTGATAGACTCCCCCATCATAACATCAGTCGTAAAAGTAGGAAATAAGAAATGGTCTGAGTAAATTTACTATTAACCAAATATCCGAAATTTTCTATTTCTAATTTTTAAAATATAAAACAAAATACTTCCGGTTTATTTCGGCAGTAGTTCCAGTAATATACACATAGCTTTCAGTCCACTCTTATACTACAAATAGTGACGGACTCCCACCCTCATGGGATTATCCATAAAATAAGCAATAAAAAATGGTCTGAGTCGATTTTTAGTCAAGGAGATATCTCCAAGGTAGACTTTTAGAAGATACATTGGAACCCTATATAAAGTAATAAAATATTATTCTACATTTGATTTGTTAATGCATTATATATTGACAAATAATTATTTATACAAACGTTAAGAAGTGTACAAAAATAAATAAAATAGTTATATTTAAAAATTATAATAAATCCACTTTATTATTATTTAATTTCAAATGTATAATGGTAGAATAAAATTATAAAATGTTGTCTTTGTTTCACAAGTGTGCACGTTTACACAATGATATAAAAAATAAATAACAAATTAAATTAATAAAAAAAATGATAACAAAAATTATTGTTATAGGAAAAATATTGCTTATATTTGTTAATCCATAAATGAATCGAGATACAATATAAGTTACATGCGTTTCTTGGGAGTACGTAGCACAGTGTAATGGATTTTGTAGAATATTGGTGATTGTATGTTATATTAGTTATTATAAAAATTGATTAAATAAATAAGTCGTTTGTTTATACAAATAATGCGTACTTTATAAATGCGTAAAATATAAATTTTTAATAAAATTATATTAAAATATCAATCTAAAGTAAAAATACGAGACTAATACATTTTTAAAGTTTAAAAACATAAAAAACGTAATAAATATGTTAGTTGCACACTTCCTTTTGTAATAAATAAATATGATATAATAAAAGGAAATAAAACGAAACATATAAAATATTACATAATTAAGGAAGCATTCAAAAATAGATTAATACCATTTTAAAGTATCATAAATATCCAGATATACGAAATATTCAGATAACATACAAAAACATATTAAACACATGAAATCTATGCTATCTGAATACTTTTTTATGTAGAAAAAAATGACCACAAAAAGGAACAAAATGAAACACAAGAAAACATAAAAGATTATAACCTCTTTGAAATAATTAAGAAAAATGAAGGAAAATCGGGGAGAAACCACAAATATGAAATAGACAGCATAAACGTATCAAAAACAAAATCTATGCTAGCTGAATATTTTTTTTATGTAAGAAAAAAATGACAATAAAAAAGAACTAAATTAAATACAAAAAACTATAAAGAATTAACTAGAAAAGAAATGACCACAAAAAAGAACAAAATGAAACACTAAAAGCACTTTATAACAAATTTAAAAATATGGCGGAAAAATGCGGAGAAATCAAGATCTAGAGAAACAGAAAAGTTAAGTACGATTTAGAAATGTAAAAAAGTGATGAATATGATAGTTGCACACATCTTTTTGTAATAAATAAATGTGACATAATGGACGGAAATAAAATTGAAACACATAAACGTTCACATTTTTTTGGAATCTTAAGACAACCTAAAAAACGTATTAAAAATATAAAATCCATGCCAGCTGAATATTTTTTTTTATGTAGGAAAAAAATGGCCACAAAAAGGAACCAAATAAAAAATAAAAAACAATAAAATATCAAGGGGCGCGGTGGCGCCACGATTGCAAGTATCAGTACTAGGTACGATACGAAGCTTTCGGGACCGCTCCGTGGACCATATACTTTGATTTCGTGTTCCTTAACCTCCTCAAAATTTCAAGTACATTAATTTTCAATGCTACTTTGTACATTATACACTACATCGGTATTTATTTGATAGTTATGAATTTCATCGTTGAAATAAAAAAAGGTTCACTTAAAACGATCTATTCTTTCATTAAATACAGCAGATTGAAAATTAGTTCTGCAATTAGCTTTACATTTGCGGCATCCGGATGTTCGATTTTTGTCTTTTCCCTCGTGACATCACTTCCGACTTCCGATTTTATTTTATACACATATTGAGATATATATATATATCAATGTGTATAAAGAAAGGTTATACGGGCTAGATGGTATTAAAATTTAAAGTTGTGAGAAGAACACAGTAAAGTTCAGGTGTACCTATATCTTGTTATGTAAATGTAAAAATTAAAATCTTGTATCATCATCGTCCCCTTATCGCTGTCTCGTGCGCGAATCAAGTCATAAGCATCAATTGATATTAGTTTGAGTTATGTTTACATTAGTAGCTGTCTGCTGTAGCCGCGTAGCTCAGAACGTAGTTGTTGAGTGCGCTATCGTGCAGAGAAAATGTCATCAGCTCAGTGCTACGTTGTGTGCATCAGATGAAGTAGTACATACGAGGAACTGCAAGAAGTACACTGGCACACTGAGGAGACTCAAAAATTTTGAAGATTAGGTTTACGGTCTGTACGTATAGAAACGTAGTACGTCCTGCCTTAGCAGTTGTAGCGAGCCCAGCGCGGCGTATACAGAGCTAAGCGGGGGGTCGATAATGCGCATGCCTAACCGAAACACTGAAACCTGCAGGAATTCAGCTGCAGATTTTACTGGCTGACTGATCTGCCACGAGCAGACTGAAAAGATGCCTATAGTGACAAAAGCTACGATCTGCTTACCGCCAATAATGATAAAGAAGCCTGGCAGTGGCCTGGAAGTATATATGTTTATATCATATGAGGTTAAGTCATGTATTGTATTAAATATTAAAGATATCATTTTATCAGTCCAGAATAATATAAAAAATATATAATATTGATAAAAAGGAGAAGAGGAAGTTTTAAAAATAAATAAATATGAAGGTTAGTTTTGTGATAAATTTAGTTTAAAATTTCTAATTTTTAGGAGTGAAATAAAAAAGTCTTCTTTTTCTCAAAGTACATAAACATGATAGTTTTATATATGTAAACAGAATATTTAAGTATTTCTTATGTAGTATGTATCCAGATAAAATGCTGAGAATGTTCGCTGCTGGTATGCGATAGTCTGAGAATGTCAATTGTGTGCTCACTGGATATAAAGGAAGTCAGGGTTACACATTTTAGACGAGCTACTACATAAGTTAAGGCTTTTCCGATATTTGATAATCATAATTTTTTGACAATTATGTCACAGTGGATATATTTTTTTTTATAAATGCAGTAATTATTTTCAAAAAGTTGAATGAATAATGCTAATTATGTGTCTGTCTAGATAGATGGTCGATAACGTTAGCCTTAAGAATCAAAACTTTATCAATGCTGCTAAAACTAGCGGACTCCTGCTATCACCCTCGAGAAATCTACTGTCTTTGTTACTCTTTCGTGGAAATATTTTTGTCAAGTATAGTATTTTTAAAAAAATGTTAAATTTATAAAAAACCTTCGTAAAATATCCCCAATTGTACAAATTTAGATACTAGATTTTTCATTAAGTGGGCAATACACCATTTAACCCTAAACATTAATTTATCAGTTCATAAAACTGTTTCTTTAATAATCAATCCTTCTTAAAATTTACTTAACTATAAATACTTGACAATACTTTTATGTTAAGCCATCAAAGTCTTCATCGTACTCATAACGATCTATAACCATTTTTAATACCTTATTTATTGAAGGCAGGTTACTGCGTGCACGATTCTACATGATCGGATGAACGAAACTTTTTTTCGTTAATTCTTTTACTCCTTTTAAAATGTATTAAAACTTTAGCCTGCACTGTTTCGTAAAAATAAATTTATTATTTTCTCCCGAAAATTAACTAATGGTTCGAAAAATATTAACAGAAATTCTCAAAATACTAAATCGTTTTCTAAAAAAAAAAATAAATAAACGAAAAAGTGCATGGTTAAAGTTTTAGTACATATCAACAGGAGTCAAATAACCATTGGAATACAAAATTTCATTGTTCGAATCATATAGAATTGTGCACAGTGCAAAGAGTCTCCAATAAATAAAGTGTTGACAATGGCAGTCTATTGTGACGAATAGGATCAAGATATTGAGGTTTTACATGGCTTCCCAATATGCAAATATAAATAAATAAATTTTTGGTAATACTTAAAGAATTCTTTATTTAGAAAACTTTATAGCGTCTGAAAAGAATTCTTTGAGATTACTTTTAACAGTCACGAATGTCCGGTCTATTTAGTTCTTAAGGGGGAGTCTGCTTTAACGGCTTCAAAAAATCAATTTTTTTTTCTCTTAAATCTATTCCAAAACTATCCAAGAATATGTCTTCAAAATTTCAGAGGCCAATTCGACATATTTTCGAAGCTAAAGCAGTTTTAGTGGCCGAGCATCGAGCAGGTGCGAATGCTCTTGCAGACCCGAGCGCGCGCGCTCCGCCCCTCAATGTATTCTATTATTCGACTATACTCGTATATACCTGAAAAGGTCCAACCGTCCTTTGAAACATTATTTGGAAGTTCTAGAAGGTCTGTGTTGAGTAGTAGTACGGAGAACGGTATACAATATAACGGCATGCTAAAAACTCTCGGCATCGACTTCTACACTGCTGTTTGTAGCGTCAGCTTTCAGTTCCACTTTTGATTTTGCTAAGAACACATCGAAATGTCAAGCTACCCGAAAGGTGATCGATCTAAAAGATAGCGTGCTGCGGAACCGCGAAAGCGGAAATTTCACGGCAATCGTTTTACAAGTGTTTATATGTACACTAATTATATCGGCGATGGCGACTCCAAAACATTTACTGGAATCTTAAATAGTAATCCTTACGGGGACGAGTGCACAGTGACGAAAAATGAGTGTGTTGGACACGTACAAAAGCGTATGGGTACTCGTTTACGTAATAAAAGAAAAACCGTAAAGAAAAAAAAATATTTGAACTAAAAAAGTTGGACAAAAGTATTATTTAAACTACTTTTTTTGCAACTTAAAATGAATTTTTTTTTTTTCAAAAAAGTGAATTTCTTTTTCAAACTTCGAAAAAAATTGGAATTTGACAACTTCTTCGGTATTTTTTGAGTTCATATAGAAAAGAAACTTATAAAAATTAAAAAAAAATTTGTCTTGACTGTTTCAGACGCACCGCAAGACCTCCATCACCGGCACCGATTAGAAAGTGCAGACTCCAGGCGCTCCGTCAAAATGGTCATAACTTGTAAAAATTGTTTTTTAAAGCTAAAATATAGTACATTATGTTCTCAAAATTTCGTTTATCGCAATCATTTCCTTCCCTTTCAAAAAAATCGCCGAAAAACGCTTTTTTTCGGCTCCTAAAGCAGACTCCCCCCTTAAAGCGTTCTAAAAGAATTCTTTTTATTAAACGTTATATACATAGAATATCGCGTTCTGTCATAGTTCAGTATATAGTTTGAAACAGGTCAGCTTACTTATTTAGGCCCACAAAGCGATCTTGCGCTCTTGTAAAGTTATACAGTTAAATATATTTTTAAAAAATGTCACAATGAATCCAACTCTCGACCTCCACATTATCATTCCTTTACTTTACGGTTGAGCCATTTTGATTGTTATACGATCAAGTGAAAATATTTACATTAATGACTTCATTATTACTGTAACGAAATTATTTGATTCCTTTTTTTTATTGTTTTGTTTCGGCGAAGCCTTTTGAGAAATATAATCTCCATCAAATAATATTATTCAGCTAGGCACCATTCCAAAATACTTGTCTTGCAGAACAATGTCTCCCAAAATTAGTTTTCTAACGCGTTATCTTTAAAACTTGTTAAGCGAACCGCATGTGAGCGTCCTTCATCGCAAATCTGCTTAAATGTATTTTCCCCAAAATATAGCCACATTGTGCGATGATTGCATCAGTATTTATCCAGCCGGCTGATAACGCTCGATGATTCAATGCTATTGAACATTCTGTATACTTCTAACAAAATCTCATCCGTCTTTTAGTATTAATACAGCCGTGCCAGGCCTTCGCCAGCCAGCCTTCTGCATAAGTTCAGACGCTCGCCACATCGCCGCGAAAGTCGCCATATATATATATATATATATAGACTCAGTTTTACTCTCAATCGCTTACTGCGCGGAAACTCTCTCAGTCTTCTATTATAATAAGTTATAACTATTGTATGTCATCGTGGGCACAACGTGTACAATTTACAAAATAAATTCTTGTAAAAGGTGTATTCTAAAACATTATTTTCTTGTGTGATAAAATCTTTCTATTCTATAAAATTATTCATATAGTATAGTAATAATTATAAACAATTTCGTTGCTGCTCTCTAAAATTCGTTGCTGTTCTCCGATAAACAAGGTGAGAACTATTATACTAAAAGTTTAATATTATTCACGCTATTCCGCCAGAGCACAGCTCTAGCAGTCCCTATCCTCGCGCCCTACTTTTTTAGTCGCCACGCTATAAAATAATAAAAGCTTGCCCGTGCAACTTATAACATAATATTCATTTCCTTTTCGTCAGGATTTAAACAATCCTAAACTAATCTCGATCCGCGCGTCCTCCTCCTTTCAAGCCTGCCACGCTCGATTAATTCATCCGCCCGTACAGCAGCTCGGTATACGAGGGTAGTTCAATAAGTCTTTAGAATAAAGTATAAAAACAATTTTTTTTGGGTAAATTTTTTTTTATTTTTCAACATAATCTCCTTGGAGCTCTATACACTTGGTCAATCGCTTTTTAAGTTTTTTTAATCCTTCAGAAAAGTGCGTTTTCGGAAGTTCCTCAAAATAAGCACTTACAGAGGCAATGACGTCTTCGTTGTCCGTAAATCTCTGTCCACCGAGCCATTTTTTCAAGTTTGGAAATAAGAAAAAGTCACTGGGGGCTAAATCTGGTGAATACGGTGGGTGTTCGACCAATTCGAATTTCAGTTCTTCAATTTTAGCCATTGAAACGAAGCATGTGTGAACTCGGGCGTTGTCGTGATGAAAGAGAATTTTTTTTCTCGCCAAATGTGGTCGTTTTTTTTTAATTTCTTCTTTCAGCTGCTCTAATAATGATGCATAATACTCACCAGTAATTGTTTTACCCTTTTCCAAGTAGTCAATAAGTATAATTCCACGTGCATCCCAAAAAACTGTAGCCATAACCTTACCAGCTGACTTTACGGTCTTTGCCTTCTTTGGAGCTGGTTCGCCTGTGGAAATCCACTGTTTGGATTGTTCCTTTGTCTCAGGAGTGTAGTGGTGTATCCATGTTTCATCCACAGTCACAAATCGACGAAAAAATTCCTCAGGATTCCGACTTATGCGCGCCAAAAGAGCCTCAGAGGCGACCACTGTATTGCGTTTATTCTCAGCTGAGAGCAAACGCGGCACCCATCTTGCCGATAGCTTTTTCATGCCTAATTTTTCATGTAGAATTTAAACAACTGCACCTATAGATATCCTTATGGCCTCAGCTAACTCACGCACTTTTAATCTTCTATCCTTCAACACCATATCGTGGATTTTATTGATGATTTCGGGAGTAGTTGCTTCTACGGGCCTTCCTGAAAGTGGTTCGTCACTTATTGATGTACGACCACGCTTAAATTCATTTACCCAGTTATAAACCGTTGCTAAGGCAGGGGCAGATGTGCCATGAACTGAGTCCAATTCATTTTGTATCTCATATGGAGTTAAACCCTTTAAATGAAAATGTTTAATTACCGCTCTGAACTCGTTTTTTTCCATTTTTCTTAACAAGCAATTTTTTTTTCAATTGGTTATAAAAACACGTAAACTCAGAAGATATGGACTGTGACTGCACCATATATCTAGTCGGGAGTGGTGCTGACTGAAAACAGATGATTTGGAGCGATTCGCGCGCCATCTGTTGGTCATTCTAAAGACTTATTGAACTACCCTCGTACGATGGATAAAGCCGTGTTTAACCGGGAAACGTTAAACTAATAAAATTCTATTTTTTAAATAAATAAAGTCCGAACATCACATCTATAAAACTGGCGACAGCTAACTGAGATTAGTGAAACCACGAAAATGAAAATTGTTTATAAATAAAACTTTGTGTCCTAAAGGAAAATGCGATGTTTCAATTATACTTCAATTATTGTATTCTATTCTATACTTGAAATAAAAATATAATTAGAAATATATACAATTAAAATGAATCGTAAACCTAAAAAAAATCATTTTTTTATAACAATAAACGATATATATAATCAAAACTATGATGCTACAACTAAAATGGTTTTACACATGAAATAAAAATATATTATATCTTCTACATTCTTTAACATAATGAATCGTCATAAATATTTTTCTTTTCTCACTATATTATACTAGTTGCCACAATTCGGCGGTTATAACCTTGATATTAATTGCTTTATAAATGATGTGTGTTACCGTTCATCTTACGTTCCTAAACTCTTTTCCAAAGAATTTTTAGAAATATTAATCCAAAATCACTTAAGGGGAGAAGCAGGAGACCTTGTACTCCAGTATGCATTTAACGATGATGTTGAACTTCTCGCTTTATTATCTTATCACTACGATTCAAGAACCATATTTAATTTATAAAATTACTATAATGATTTAATAAAACAAATAAGTATTCAAATGAATCCGAGTGAAACGGTACAAGAATTTTACGTTATATTTGTTGAATAATTGAACCTATTACAAAGTAAATTATTAAATTATTCAAATAACCCTTTTTACAGTGAAATAAATAAAAAGCTGCAGGAAGAAGCTTTAAAATCATTATATAACATACTTCTTTCCAAAATAAAAAATGAATTATCTACTAAATTTTATGATTTAGAGAATTTAAGGGGTTATATCTCCCAAATTTTTTTGTTTTTTTCCATTATTTTTTATTGGCTTAAATCTTGCCAAAACAATCCTAGAATCAAAATCTACAACGCCCAAGTACCGATTTAAACTCAAAATTTTTTTAAATCAATTTTTTCCAAACAGCTTTGATGCTCCAAAATCACAATTTTTGCTTATTTTAGCGATGCTCGCTTTTTTGAATTTCGCGGCTTTAGAAATTAGTAGCAGTTACCTACGATCGATATCGTGTTTTAAATTTGAATTATAGAGTTCGCTAAATGACATTACGACGGTTACAGCGTTTTTACAGCACGTGTTTACTGACACTTGCCCTGTGTTTAGTCGATCAGCCGTTCACGTTGTTTACGTTGTTATTTTGAGTTTTGCTTTACTTTTTAACTGTGAATTATATTTACAAGTACTTAATTATGAGTGAAAAGGTGTACAGTGTCCGCAAAGGCAGTAAAACAATAAGTACAAGTACAAAACGAAGTACTAACCGCCATTCGTTCGAAGGCGATTCGGAGCACGTTAGTACCTCGGCTAAGAAATTGAAAACTACTTATTTAGACCGTGACCGCGATGTTGATAATAATTTCGGCTACTGTTTCATCAATTTTTTCGCTGTATTTACTGCTCTTTCTGAATTAGTAGCATGCAAAAAATGTAATGGTGACGTGCGGTTTTTAGAGTCGAACAAGCGTGGACTAGGCTTCAAAATTATTGTGTCTTGTTCGAACTGTGGTGAAGCTGATATGAACAGCTGTCCTGTAATAAATGGTCGTGCTTATGAGATCAACTGCCGTATTATTTTAGCTATGCGCATCATAGGCATAGGCATCAACGGTATAAAAAAGTTCTGCTCTATGATGGATCTTGCAAAGCCTGTTTTTCAAACAACTTACAGTAAGATCATATCTAATATCGCCACTGCTACTTCATCTATTCGAATTATATCTATGAAAAAATCAGCGATTAAAGAAAAATAAATTTCTATCGAACGAGGTGAAAATGAAGGTCTCACGGTGTCAGGCGATGGATCTTGGCGAAAGAGAGGGTTTACGTCTTTGTTCGGATTGGTGACTTTGATTGGTTGGTACACTGGCAAGGTATTGGATGTGTGTGTAAAATCTAAGTACTGTAAAGTGTGTGAATATTGGCAAAAAAAAGAAGGTACTGCTGAATACGAAGAGGTATACCCTTCACACAAACAGAACTGTGATGCCAACCATGAAGGTAGTGCCGGGAAAATGGAGATCGACGCAGTTATAGAAATGTTCAAACGCTCAGAAAAACTTCATAATCAAATATTTGAAATATATCGGCGACGGAGATTCAAAAACATATAAAGATATAGTCGACTCAAAACCTTATAAAGATTTCATCGTCGAAAAAAAAGAATGTGTCGGACACGTTCAGAAGCGCATGGGAACGCGTCTGCGCAATTTGAAAAAAACAACGAAAGGTCTTGGCGGCCGAGGAAAGTTGACCGGAAAGTTAATTGATGAACTTTCTATTTATTACGGACTTGCTATTAGGAGAAACTACGATTCAGTCGAAAAAATGCGGAATGAAATTTGGGCAACGTTACTTCATAAAATGTCGACGAAGGAGAATACACAGCACGAGAAGTGTCCCGTCGGAAAAGACTCTTGGTGTTCTTGGCAGCGCAGTACAGCGCTTGGTACACTTGCAACGTACGAGCACAAGAGTCCAATGCATGAGGATGTTTTTAATGCAATAAAACCCATTTATAATTTACTCATCTTCGACAACCTTCTGTCACGCTGCTTGGGTGCGTATACTCAGAACAATAACGAGTCGTTTAATGCTGTAGTGTGGTCAATTGCTCCAAAGACGGTGTCAAGCGGTAAGACTATAGTTGACATTGTGACTGACGTAGCCGTTATTATCTTCAATGACGGATTCTCGCGGAAGACCTTTTTGAAAAAGCGGTTCACGGTAATCACTGCACAGCCGCCATTTTGTAAAACAAATATCAATAAAAAATTTTGATCTCTTGTTCAAGAGTTGCTTAATCCAATGTTATATTATTTGTATACCTGTAATCTCAAATGTCCTTTAAAAAAAATAATTAACAAATCCTTGTTTTTTAGAGCATAAGGAGGATATAACCCCTTAAGAACTCGGGCAGTAGATACGGAAAATGTGATTAAATTAAAATCCCAATTTTCAATTCTTATGCAAGTAAATGGATGTAATAAATTGCTTCTACAAAAGCTTGTGGGAGAAGAAAGAGATAAGAAATTAAAAGTAAAAATACCCGAACAAAGAAAAAAATCAAATCAAATTCATCTAAATACACAAGTACAACTCTCACTGTTAAAATTCGAAAAACTAACCACACAATACATAACAAACAAGTTAAAATTTATTTAGCCTATAATATTTATGTGACGGAAACCAAGTACTATGAAAATTCGGATGATGCTTATGCGTTGAATTTACTAAAACTTAGTCTTTTAAATATTTTTAAAACATTTAATCTTAGCAAAAAAACAGCATCATCTATATCAAAAACTTCTTCAAATTTGAAGAAATTTACTAAGAAAGATAATTATTTTAGCGAACATATAAGTGTACAAAAATACAACCATTTTTAAAGCAGTCCATGGAATTCACGACGAGAATATCGAAGAGATTCTTTATTACGAAACAAAAGATAAAGAAAATAAGAATTACAAATTAAACTGTCTACCTTAAATATCTTCAATATAAATTCACGCGCGAAAAATATCTTTTGCTTTTATAATATAATAACTATTTATAAATATATGTATGTACAGTCATAAAACCTCTTTCTCAATTCCAATCCTCAAATTTTCGTTGAAAATAGCCATCCAAAACAATAAGTGCTAGCGTGGATAACATGTGCTAGAGAACGTAGATATCCTATCGGCCTTCGCTATAAGTGAGAAATTCTTGATAATCTTGGTTGTGCACGAAAAAGAAACCCGATCTGATGCACTAAGAGCTAAGGTGGATACATGAGCTTAAGTAGTGCCAATACTTCAGACCTTGGGTGTAAGCTTAACTAGCAGGATTTCCTCAAAACTCCAGTACATATGACGCCGTATATGCATCTATTATTATAATTATTTAAGGGACACATGTAAGATTAGCATTTAAATTACGTTAGAACACCTTATTAATACTGTTGCTATTATTATTATTAACATTATTTTATTATCTATAAAGCAACAATGGAATTTTAGTAAAAAGAAACTTTGTTATTGGCAAATGTTTTAGCACGATCGATTCACTTGAAATTTTTTATTTTTTTTTTGGGAAGCTTACATTTTCCCGCAGCTTGCATCGATGGCGCAAGACCCAGCGGCTGTTTTGTGGGTCTCAAATTTTTTTTAATTTTATTTTTGTGACGACTGTCACTGCTTACATTGATTTACGATCAGCACATCCTGATTGTCCTGCTAATAATTTGGCGCAAGGATCAGCGACTGGTCCCTATTATTGCAGGATAAGTGCTTAAATAAATGCCAAAGTCAAAAGTCTCTGAAGAAATTATATCTTTTTTTTAAATAGGTTATACTTTCTAATAACGATTTTTTTTTTCAAACAAACACATTTTTAAATCTAATTTCAACGAACATTTATGTTTTATGAATAATTTACACATATATGATAATAGGCACTGAAATAAAAC
Organism: Gastracanthus pulcherrimus; assembly: GCA_949152435.1. Classification (NCBI taxonomy): domain Eukaryota; kingdom Metazoa; phylum Arthropoda; class Insecta; order Hymenoptera; family Pteromalidae; genus Gastracanthus; species Gastracanthus pulcherrimus. Next base: position 95,752,514 of record OX424576.1, read on the forward strand.
ATTTTCGTAAAAGGAAAATTAAATGCTTAGATGTACTACTACTATTATTGTTATCTCTTCCACGATAAGATAATAAGTGTTCTTTACATTTAGAAATATGTAGAACGATCTTAGTAACCAAAGATCAACCAACGCTAAATAATAAAAAAAAATTGTTTCTGTTAAAATTTATAATACTAAACTTTAGCATTTAATAAAAATATTGTTTTTAATAATATATTACCAATTCTCCGTTTCCAACAATTTGAAATTTTCTTGATCATTTCACTACTCAATTTATTGCATCATAATTACATTATAGTAAATCATATATAGTCAGAATAAACACCTTTCAAAATTCGTTCAATATATTGTTAATGTTTATAAATGAACTAACATGGTAAACAAATCGCACTATTTAATCTGTCATTCTCTTGTTTATCAATCTTTCTCAAAATGTTATCCCCTAATAGTTTATTCTTTTCTCATCTTCCGAATAATACATTTTGCTGTACAAATATTATTTTAATATCCATCTAAAATATCCTCACTTTTCTCTTCCAACCCTTGTTACTAGATGATAGAAAAAACATTTTTCTTTCTCCCTGCACCTAATCATCACCTTTTCTTATTGCTATAACAACCTTTTTACTTAAAGTTTAATATATGGTCTTTATAATTAACTTCTTAAATACAAAATAAATAAAATTTCCCTTACACGAAACTAGCAACTTATAAAGTTTTTGTTGGTGCTTACACCGTGAAAAAAAAAATATATATATATAAATAATAAATTATGCTTCAAGTACATTCTTACTATTTAGCAAGATTATTATATTACATTATATTTTATATTTTACTTTATATATTACCAAATTATTATTATATTTTTAATTGTTTATAAAATTGATGTATTTTCGTTTATTCTAATTAATTAATTAATCAAATAAAATAAGACATTTTTATTGTTTTCGGCTGTTATTAATTTAAGAGAGATATTCATATAAATAAATTATATTGTTTTTCCTTGTTTTATAAACAATACGTTACCTCTAATAACTTTTCCTTTCCAATAACCTTGTTTATCCATAGGAAAGCGTTGTTACTAAGCTGAGATAAGAGTAGCCCACACTTAATGAGTGTTATGGCTCCGCTTTTCTGACACGGATTGCGAACACTCGGCGGCCCTTGCATCCGCTGAGACCCTTCCCTCTATCAGTTTAACAAGGTGCAAAGGCTGCCGAACGTAAGGATATAAGGACCCAGCTATCCTAATCCTTACGACCGGATCGGGGAAGCAGCCCTCGGCGCGCAGCTGGACCGTCCGAACCAGATTATCCAAGTCGGACTAACGATCGTATTTCTGTTATTGAGTAACGTCTTGCGAAAGAGAAAAGGAAATATAATAAAAGTTTGAGAAACCCAATATAATGAATAACACTTTTGATAACAAACTACATAAACATGAAATTAGAAAGTTGAATAAATATAAAAGTAGAAAGTTAAATAAGCAACAATTGAAAAAACGGGCAATCGCAGAAAAACGTAGAGAACCCGTAAGGTCATAGCAAATAAATTAAAGTGTCTTGCCGGTGAATTTCGTAACAAACCATATCTTAGATCGAGAGCGATATTTCTTTTTGATAAAAATTAAAATCTATTAAATTTTGTTCGTTTCTCTACTCAATATATTTTATAATTAAAAATAACTCATACCCTTATATAAAATACACCTTATACCTTGCATAGATAACCATACAAATAATTTACTCTTACAGTATCTATTCCAACTTTAAGCACTTTTAATAACCTTACAACCTTACAATATCTACATTTTAGACTTTCATTTTGAGCTGCGTAAACTAAAACTACACTTAACGTTTTTTGTGTAAAAATCACACTGAATATTTTTTAAAAAAGTCGAGAACTTACCTATTAAATATTTGTCAATTTATAAATTTGTATCCCTTTTACTTAAACCATCTGTTACGACCTTAATAAATATTAATCTTTACACTGTATAGATCCTTTCAATTTTATAATTCTTTTAATAAATGTAAAATTTACCAAACCTTTCTTTTACTCAGCAAATACTTTTTTATATTTGGAATTTTCACATTTTGTTGTAACTATTACGCAAGAGCCATATATTATATATTTCTTTAATATTGAAGTAAACAATTAAGTATTATCTCTTTACATCTTGAATTACATTTCGTGTACCTACTTTTACCATCAACAACTTATATTTGTATATCTAATTCTCAGAATACAATGACTTACCTAAACATTTTTTTTATTATATCCTTTTTAGTTTTCTTTAAATTCAATTACTTACACAGTTCGCACTATTCTGATTTATCTGAATTTAGTTTCTCTATAAATAATATACATTAGTGTGCGAAAATATAATCTCAAAAATCTGTCTTTATATGTTTTCCAAACCTTTTTTCTCTTTCCAACCTCATAACTCTACAAAACACTTTTACTAGATAATTAAAAGTACTTTACTCCTTTTTACTTAATCGCGACGTTTCTTATTATTGCTACTATACCTTTTTCATTCTTAATGTTTGGGCAATATTCTTTTCATGCTTTCGTCAAATGTAAAATAAATTACGTATTTTTAGGATTTTATTTAGTATTATTAACCGTCAAAAATCAAAATAAAATATATATATATATATATATATATGTAATTTGTATGCCCTTGAATAAGAATATTACGATAAACCCTTCCTAATACTCCTATAACTAGTTAATTCCAAATCGATTCGGAGAATTAATGCACGAATTCATCACTATCTTTAATTATTTTTTTTATCAATTACATAGGAATAAAAGCAGCGTTTGTAAACTAATCGAATATTTCAATTAATTGGTTTGGCAAAGGATTAGTAATTTAAAAAAATAATGCAAAGAAAGTTATTGGATTGTATTTTATCATAAAATATATCATAATTATCGACACCTAAGAGTGTCAAATCAATGTTTTAGTAATTAATGTAATGCTCTCATATTAAAATGTAAGTTAACTTATTTAAAAAATCAGCACATAATTTAATTTAGGATAATACACTTTCCATAGACTATTCCAATGAAAAGAGAAATAAAAATAAAATGAATATACATATGTACAAATTTATCCTTTTATAAGGTAACTTTATATTTCAATTTAGTCAATATAGTAATATCATTATTTTTATTACAGGTTTTATCAACTGAAATAACGCCACTAATAACTGATTTTTCTTCACAGGAACATAATACTATTTTATTACTCCAGTACTCGACAATTTTTACTTTTTGAAGCAATAAACAAACAATAAGATGCATTAGTTTTCTTTACAGTTTCATAATTATATTAGGTGATTTAATTTTACGGTGGAATACTGGAGAAGGAAATTTTCACTAAATTGAATTATACTAAGTCACTGTGTCCAATGTTAAGGTCATATACATATTTCAACTAAAATTCTTGAAATTTAAAGTTACATAAAATTAGTTTTATTACTTAAGATTTTGACAAATTTACAACTACCTATTATAAAAGGTTTAAAGAAATAAAATAAAGCTTAACGGGGCTCGAACAACAAACGCTACAATTGGGGTTGATACATCAAATACACGCCGCTTGGAAATTTACGTTACAATATATAAAACTATCAACTGTATATATATTCACACCTGGTAATGGAACTTTTGGGACGAATCAATAGTAAAAATTAATATTAAATATAAATTAATATTAATTACTAACCGCTTTATATATACAAAAAAAATAATAAATACAAAATTTAAAAAAAATAACAAAATACAAAACAATATAATAAAGGTCTTTATTGAACTCAATTTAAATTCCGTCTTTATGGACACAAATTTTTTTTATTTTTTACTGTTTTAATTTTCATGATATGTATATAGATAATAAAAATCATAAACTTCAGAACAGCTTATATTAATAATTACATTTAATAAAAATCTAAACGAATACAACGATAGATATGCCAGATATCTTCTGAAGTTAAATATACTTAAAATTATGCTTTCAAAAACTTATAAGGTGCCGGTACTAACTGACTATTTAAGGCACAAGAGAAAATATAAAAGTATAAATATTAAATCACTTAACATGACTTATGATTCGCTTAATACGAGGGTAGTTCAATAAGTCTTTAGAATAAAGTATAAAAACAATTTTTTTTGGGTAAATTTTTTTTTATTTTTCAACATAATCTCCTTGGAGCTCTATACACTTGGTCAATCGCTTTTTAAGTTTTTTTAATCCTTCAGAAAAAATAAGCACTTACAGAGGCAATGACGTCTTCGTTGTCCGTAAATCTCTGTCCACCGAGCCATTTTTTCAAGTTTGGAAATAAGAAAAAGTCACTGGGGGCTAAATCTGGTGAATACGGTGGGTGTTCGACCAATTCGAATTTTAGTTCTCCAATTTTAGCCATTGAAACGAAGCATGTGTGAACTCGGGCGTTGTCGTGATGAAAGAGAATTTTTTTTCTCGCCAAATGTGGTCGTTTTTTTTAATTTCTTCTTTCAGCTGCTCTAATAATGATGCATAATACTCACCAGTAATTGTTTTACCCTTTTCCAAGTAGTCAATAAGTATAATTCCACGTGCATCCTAAAAAACTGTAGCCATAACCTTACCAGCTGACTTTACGGTCTTTGCCTTCTTTGGAGCTGGTTCGCTTGTGGAAATCCACTGTTTGGATTATTCCTTTGTCTCAGGAGTGTAGTGGTGTATCCATGTTTCATCCACAGTCACAAATCGACGAAAAAATTCCTCAGGATTCCGACTTATGCGCGCCAAAAGAGCCTCAGAGGCGACCACTGTATTGCGTTTATTCTCAGCTGAGAGTAAACGCGGCACCCATCTTGCCGATAGCTTTTTCATGCCTAATTTTTCATGTAGAATTGAAACAACTGCACCTATAGATATCCTTGTGGCCTCAGCTAACTCACGCACTTTTAATCTTCTATCCTTCAACACCATATCGTGGATTTTATTGATGATTTCGGGAGTAGTTGCTTCTACGGGCCTTCCTGAACGTGGTTCGTCACTTATTGATGTACGACCACGCTTAAATTCATTTACCCAGTTATAAACCGTTGCTAAGGCAGGGGCAGATGTGCCATGAACTGAGTCCAATTCATTTTTTATCTCATATGGAGCTAAACCCTTTAAATGAAAATGTTTAATTACCGCTCTGAACTCGTTTTTTTCCATTTTTCTTAACAAGCAATTTTTTTTTCTTCAATTGGTTATAAAAACACGTAAACTCAGAAGATGTGGACTGTGACTGCACCATATATCTAGTCGGGAGTAGTGCTGACTGAAAACAGATGATTTGGAGCGATTCGCGCGCCATCTGTTGGTCATTCTAAAGACTTATTGAACTACCCTCGTACGATGGATAAAGCCGTGTTTAACCGGGAAACGTTAAACTAATAAAATTCTATTTTTTAAATAAATAAAGTCCGAACATCACATCTATAAAACTGGCGACAGCTAACTGAGATTAGTGAAACCACGAAAATGAAAATTGTTTATAAATAAAACTGTTTATAAAGGTCATTCTAAAGACTTATTGAACTACCCTCGTACCTACTGCAAACACTTCGGGTCGAAGTGTAATTTAGCCTCGGAAAGATATAAATTGCATTCATTTACGGTATATAGTTTCATCAAACATTACCATCATTTTATAAAAAGCTTGAGTTTGTATACAAATAAAAAAAAAATTGTTTAGATTTAAATAAATGAATTCAAAATTTATTGTCCTTTTTACTACAAAATGATAAAGAACAATATATGATCTTCAAACCGATATAAATGGAATATATGTTCGCAGTAACCTGTACACAATAAATGAGTACACCGTCTTTAACATCTGATGTGCAAATCTGCACTGTGATTAATTTTAGCTTTTCCTTATAATTTCCAAAGCTTTCAAAGTTATTTCAAACAATCAAACAATTAATGTTTTAGTACAAAAGAAAATATATTACCAAAGCTGCTGATTTCTACTAATAACACGTTTGCATTAAAATTTAGAAAAAAAATCTGTTTAAATAATAAATGCTGATTTATGGGAATGTAACAAATCTAATACAAATCAATTTTATATCACTCTGATATCGATATAACTTATGTGAAGGAAAGTGAACCCTTTCAATCTAAGAGAATCATTTTACGACAATATACGTATACGTATTACACTTCAACTGTTTTATTTATATATATATTTTTTATATATTCCTCTAAACTCTTTTACGTTCGAAGCTATCACTTTTCTAAATATTTCCCTCAATTAACCTAGAAAATTATTAACATTATCTTACATTCATATTTGCTATATTAAGGTTCTGCTTTTATTATTCCATACTGTTAAAAATGCAACTTTCACGTTACCGAATAAGCAAGATGACTTAAATAAAAATATACGATAATTCAAGAGTATTAATAAAAAATAAATTTTTATCAACTACTATATATCTCCATCGAAATTCGTATTATCAATAATGTTGCGTCAACAACCACAACTATACACCAAACTTTACAACTATCAAGTTAACGTACCCAACTTAATGACTACGAATAAATCATAGATACAAAAGAGGCATAGAAATACTATGTTACTGAAACAATAATTTTATTATTACATTTTTATTTTATTATTATTATTATTTTTTATTTTTATTTTATTATTATTATTATTTTTTATTTTAATTTTATTATTATTATTTTTTATTTTTATTTTATTATTATTATTATTTTTTATTTTTATTTTATTATTATTATTATTTTTTTATTTTATTATTATTATTATTATTTATTTTTATTTTATTATTATTATTATTTTTTATTTTTATTTTATTATTATTATTATTTTTTATTTTTATTTTATTATTATTATTATTTTTTATTTTTATTTTATTATTATTATTATTTTTTATTTTTATTTTATTATTATTATTATTTTTTATTTTTATTTTATTATTATTATTATTTTTTATTTTTATTTTATTATTATTATTTTTTATTTTTATTTTATTATTATTATTATTTTTTATTTTTATTTTATTATTATTATTATTTTTATTTTATTATTATTATTATTTTTATTTCTATTTTATTATTATTATTATTTTTTATTTTTATTATTATTTTATTATTATTATTATTTTTTATTTTTATTTTATTATTATTATTATTTTTTATTTTTATTTTATTATTATTATTATTTTTTATTTTTATTTTATTATTATTATTATTTTTTATTTTTATTTTATTATTATTATTATTTTTTATTTTTATTTTATTATTACTATTATTTTTATTTTATTATTATTATTATTTTTTATTTTTATTTTATTATTATTATTATTTTTTATTTTTATTTTATTATTATTATTATTTTTTATTTTTATTTTATTATTATTATTATTTTTTATTTTTATTTTATTATTATTATTATTTTTTATTTTTATTTTATTATTATTATTATTTTTTATTTTTATTTTATTATTATTATTATTTTTTATTTTTATTTTATTATTATTATTTTTTATTTTTATTTTATTATTATTATTATTTTTTATTTTTATTTTATTATTATTATTATTTTTTATTTTTATTTTATTTTTATTATTATTTTTATTTCTATTTTATTATTATTGTGATAGTGGCCTCACTGAGCAGGGTGATGGCCAATATCGGCGGGCCTCGTCCATGTATCAGGCGGCTACTGCTACGAACCGCAGAGTCCATAATGCTCTACGGAGCTGAGGTCTGGGCTGATGCCATGCGTTACGAAAAGTATCGTAAACGCCTAGCGGCAGTGCAACGGAGATGCGCGCTTCGCGTAGTGAGTTCGTATCGCACGGTCTCTGAACCTGCGGCATTAGTGGTTGCCGGGGTAATACCCATCCACCTACTAGCCCGGGAGCGACAATTCGTCCACCAGAAGAAAGAAACCCTTGGAAGAAGAACAGCCAGAGAAGTCGCCAGGGAGCAATCACTGCTCTCCTGGCAGACACAATGGGAGAGCGAAAAGTACGGAAGGTGGACAGCCAGGCTTATAAGCCAGGTAGCGCCGTGGATCAGTCGTAAACACGGGGACGTAAATTTTTACCTAACGCAGATGCTGACTGGACACGGATACTTCCGTACGTACCTACACAGGATGGGGAAGGCGGCGGACCCACAGTGCCTCTACTGCAGATCCCCACAAGACGATGTCCTCCACACGTTCTTCGAATGCGAGCGATGGAGGGACACCAGGACTGCTCTGGAAGAAGAGATGGGACGTATAACTCCCGATAACATAGTCAACGTCATGCTAAATGACGCGCGCAGCTGGAGGAGGATCGCCCACTTCGTACAAAACATCTTAATGTCGAAGCGGGAGGATCTCCAGCAATAACGAGGTGCCACGTAGCAAAAAAAACTGGCTCCACCCCGAAGTAATGCCTCACGGCGGTTCCGGGGTGGATGCAATGGCCAGTCAGAGAGGAGGTCCCCTCGGTGGACTCCCGTCGACTCCGGTCTGCGGCTGTAGGCCGCGGAGCGCAGTCGGCGGGTCTGCACTAAGGGGGTGGGTTTTAGTGGGTATGCCAACAATGGAGAGTCTCACACACCGGGGGGTCGGCCCCCTGAGGTCTATCAAAGATTTCCCCCTCCCTACAAAAAAAAAAAAAAAAAAAAAAAATTATTATTATTATTATTTTTTATTTTTATTATTATTTTTTATTTTTATTTTATTATTATTATTATTTTTTATTTTTATTTTATTTTTATTATTATTTTTTTTTTTTATTTTATTATTATTATTATTTTTTATTTTTATTTTATTATTATTATTATTTTTTATTTTTATTTTATTATTATTATTATTTTTTATTTTTATTTTATTATTATTATTATTTTTATTTCTATTTTATTATTATTATTATTTTTTATTTTTATTTTATTATTATTATTATTTTTTATTTTTATTTTATTATTATTATTATTTTTTATTTTTATTTTATTATTATTATTATTTTTTATTTTTATTTTATTATTATTATTATTTTTTATTTTTATTTTATTATATTTATTATTTTTTATTTTTATTTTATTATTATTATTATTTTTTATTTTTATTTTATTATTATTATTATTTTTTATTTTTATTTTATTATTATTATTATTTTTTATTTTTATTTTATTATTATTATTATTTTTTATTTTTATTTTATTATTATTATTATTTTTTATTTTTATTTTATTATTATTATTATTTTTTATTTTTATTTTATTATTATTATTATTTTTTATTTTTATTTTATTTTTATTATTATTTTTTATTTTTATTTTATTATTATTATTATTTTTTAATTTTATTTTATTATTATTATTATTTTTTATTTTTATTTTATTATTATTATTATTTTTTTTTTTTATTATATTATTATTATTTTTTATTTTTATTTTTTTTTTATTATTATTGTTTATTTTTATTTCATTATTATTATTATTTTTTATGTTTATTTTATTATTATTATTATTTTTTATTTTTATTTTATTATTATTATTATTTTTTATTTTTATTTTATTATTATTATTTTTTATTTTTATTTTATTATTATTATTATTTTTTATTTTTATTTTATTATTATTATTATTTTTTATTTTTATTTTCTTTTATGTTCTATCTTCAATTAAATTTTCGTATTACAACAAGCTTCATAATTTCTAAAAGCTTATAATGTTCTATCTCCTACAACTGATCCTAAGAATCCATTTCTATAATAATAACGCACAAAACAACAAGATAAGAGCTTATTAAATCACTCGGCATAGAGAAAAGGTGAAGAATTTTATCAACTGATGAAAAAGGACGACTTCCACAAAAATCCAAGGTTTATGGTCTTCAATATTCAACTACTCGTTCCACCCAGAATGGACAAAACTTATTGGAAAACTCCAAATCGTTGACTTAATTGCAGTAGGTCAGATATTTGGGTCTTCAGAAAAACACTCTGTACTCTAACGCACGAAGGAGAGAAATGTACAACAAAGAAAATTTTACGATTAATCTTGTAAGAAAATATCAAGGTTTGACAATAACAGCTATCATCAATCTAATCGAATCATGAGATTCGCTAGAAATAATACTTTTACGCGAAAAGGACAACATTACGTAAGTCCTCATCTTTACATTATCTGACTTTATATTTTGAAAATCTCTACTTGAATAACAGCTGCATCAACTAATAGAAATAGGATAAAAATACCCTGTTCCTGAACCTTTTATATTTCTCTGAAACCTCCTTAAAAATGCTTAATGCCTCTTCTGAAACTCAAAGTACTAAATCCTAACCGTTTAGAAGCTATCTTAGAGACTATGAAGTTATTTTTAATGATAATTTTAAAAATGTTTTAATTTTTGATACATTTGTACAACATAAAGCGATTAATGAAATTCTTGATTCAGACAAAAAGTAATTAGGATATCAGAAACTTCACTACTCATACGAAACGACTACAATATCTGGGTTACCATAAAGAAGAAGTCCTTCAGAAGAATTACTAAGAAAAAGAGTGAAATAATCCACTAGAGCCAAAGAATAGTCCGTCACCATTACCAACAGCTACAATCAACACATCTCTCCCAGCGAAGCACAACTACGCTCCCGTCTGCGAGATCATCAGGTTAACCCACAGAACCACCCAAATAACCACCGAACAGATATCGCCTAAATTCATCGAAAACCTGGAACCCTGCAAACCAGCCCATAATGCATACCTACAACCAGGAATCTCCTTCTACAGTCGACTATTTACGCATGCATACGCCGAGTATTATATAGGTAAACTACTGTAACAATGTATTAAATGCAAAACTTTTATTATAACTATTTAACTCTGTAAGCATTTCAAGTCAACATTGTTACTGTATGCATTACCAACATTCTTAAAATTAACTTCTTATACTACAAAATTACGTATCAAAAATATTTTCTATATAGTGGACAATTACTTTTAACAATAAAACCCGGAATATGATAGTTTCTCTAGCTTTCATTGAATCTATAAACCATAGCAATATTTATTTTCCTTTTGAAAATATTGGTTATTAAACAAACAGTACATGAGTTCAGACGCCCCGAAAGTCGCGATATATATATATATATATATATATATATATATATATATATATATATATATATATTGTAGCGTGATATTTCGTTACTCTATTTTATTTATAACTTTTGCTCAGCACTTTACTGAATTTATCAATACTAATGGGCGCCAGGTAAAGCGCGGCTAGCTCTGCACGAGTCCCTTTCCCCAGAGGAAGTTCCGTGAAGTCGAAAATCAGGAATATATACTCATAACTTATATAATAATTATTGCACAAATCTCACTCTTGAAGTACCTAGGCTTTATTATAAATTACAATACGTACGGTCGCCAAATTTACAAGATTCTGACAATTCACCGGTCGCTAAACAAATATGGCTACGCTAGCCCACGCACGCGTCTTCCGCGGCGACCAAATCACCGCGTTTCCCGAGTTTTCCGAATCGCGTAATATCCCCCTTTTTCCACACTACAATTCGTAATCTTCAACGGGCCCGACGCGCACTGATTCTAAACGGCGGTGTCACACCACCAACGAGTTTACTCCATTGCCTCCGAGCACATGGTGGCAATGTGCTATATATATATTAAATTATAACTTTATCTATAAGTGCCGAGGGAAGCTCGACAATTATAGTCCACTCACCATCGCTAATTGTGGACGCCTAGCGGTGCTCCTTATACTCCTGGTCGCTAGTACTTCCTCCGATTCTATCCTCGCTACTAAATGTCCGCCGATTTTACAATAACTCTCGATGGGTGCTCGCAACGTATATCTGTCTTCTCTAACGGGCGGGCAGGCAATGCTCAAAATCGGAGAGGGCAGAAATCTCTTCCAATTTTTCAGCTCTTCTTCTCGACCACCTTCATCCCACACACTTGTTGCTTCTGCCCCTTTCTTCTCGGTGATTGGCCTTGATTTTCCCTAAAAACGAAAATCAAGGCTAAGTCTGCGGCAATTTGAGTCGCTAATCTTCATTGGTCCGCTCCGCGATTGCCGCCCTGCCCGAGAAGCGCGGGCAATATGAATTGCTAAATATACACGCGCGGCAACCCGGCGTGTATATGTATATCGGGCGCTTTCGGTTTTGTCGCTGCAGGACCATCACAGTTGGTAGCGGCAACGCGCGCATGCCACTGCTGCTGTGAATCCTCTCTCCTCCCGCATCTGCGTGCATCGGTGTGTGTGCGCGGGCAGTGGTTCATCATTCTCGAGAGGCGACGGAGATAGAGCAAGCGAGAGAGAGAGGGTCGCGCGTACAGAGTGCAGTGGTGTTGGGGCCGTGCGTGTGTGTGTATAGGCTCGACGTCGGTGCTCGCTCCGAGCAGTCTTTGATGCGGTGCGATCAGCTGGGGCCGTTGTGTGGATGTGTACGTGTGTGTGCCGGCCTGCGGCTTTCCTCGGTCGCGACTCTCCTTATCATCATTCCCTCAACAAAATACAACAACAATTCCCCCCATTAATAACAATAATTATTTAATATAAAATGCTCGGCTCTGGTGACAGGTGATTTGATCGCAATTGACTGCCCGTGGTTTAATAACATTGGGACGCGAAATACACGTCAAAATATATATATATATACATAGACTCAGTTTTACTCTCAATCGCTTACTGCGCGGAAACTCTCTCAGTCTTCTATTATAATAAGTTATAACTATTGTATGTCATCGTGGGCACAACGTGTACAATTTACAAAATAAATTCTTGTAAAAGGTGTATTCTAAAACATTATTTTCTTGTGTGATAAAATCTTTCTATTCTATAAAATTATTCATATAGTATAGTAATTATTATAAACAATTTCGTTGCTGCTCTCTAAAATTTGTTGCTGTTCTCCAATAAACAAGGTAAGAACTAATATACTAAGAGTTTAATATTATTCACGCTATTCTGCCAGAGCACAGCTCTAGCAGTCCCTCTCCTCGCGCCCTATTCTTTTTAGTCGCCACGCTATAAAATAATAAAAGCTTGCCCGTGCAACTTATAACATAATATCCATTTTCTTTTCGTCAGGATTTAAACAGTCCTAAACTAATCTCGATCCAAACGTCCTCCTCCTTTAAAGCTTGCCACGTGGTTAACCAGGAAACATTTAACTAATAAAATTTTATTTTTTAAATAAATAAAGTCCGGACGTCACATTACCATTCAGGTAAAAAATCTTTTTATTATTTTTGTAAAGTATGTATAAAGAATACTTTACTTGTTTAGTAGTATAAGTATTCTTTAGAGAGGATATTCTTTAATTCAGCACGTTTATTAGGGTTAAACAAAAATTTTTTAAAATATAACTCCTTATGCCTATTTAAAGAATACATCGGGAATTCTTTTTATTAAAACATATAAAGATCCTTCATCAATTTAATGTTACAAAGGATACTTTATTGTTACTTTTTGATTAATTATAGTATTCATATACTCTAAATTTTTTGTAGTGGATTCTCACTCTTTTGTAAAAGTGACTTTTTCATTCTATTTAGAGTGAAAGAATCCGCGTAAAGAAAAAATAATTATTCACTTATAATAATTATAATACTCACTTCGTTATTTTTCGTTTTACAAATGTTTTGATGAATGGATACAGTTTACTGGAAATGATGCAATTGAGAAATAAATTAAAAAAACTTCAGAAAAATTGTTTGTTGGATTTGAACCCGGGTCCTTTAGGTTTTGGGACTGTCACTGTAGCGCTAGACCACCGTTGCGTCTGACTTCGTGTGCACCGATTTCTCCTATGTATTCGAATTCGTAGATGAACTTTTGTTTAATACTAAAATCAGTTTAAGACATAATAACTTATAGCTAATAAATAGTTATTGTTAATAAAATGATACAAAAATTATATTTAAAATACTAACATTTTAAATTTAATAAAACTTTCGCTATTTAAGAGGAGTATGTATCTACTGTCCTTGTCTAATCACGCTTTTGCTATTCATTCAAATTGTAATTTGTTAATTGAAAAACTAAAAGTTGGCCCCAATTGGTAATAAAATAAGGAATATTTTGAGACCTTAAAAAGTATATAACATTATTCCTTATTTTAATACCACTTGGGTCCAACTTTTAGTTTTTCAATTAACAAACTACAATTTGATTAAATAGCAAAAACGTGATTAGACAAGGATAGAAGATACGGACCCCTCTTAATGGGATGTAAAATATTGACCGATTCCTATCATACCGGCTTATAATTTATATTTTTTTTCTTTTTAAAATAAATATTTATAAAAAACGACATTATATATACCTTTACCAGAAATGTTCAGTTGATTTTTAAAGAGGTATTATTAACTTTCTTAAAAAAAGGGTAAAAAAATGTTAAGAGGATGTGAGTTGCTCAATTTACAAAATTTGTAAACTCTCGAATAACTGTTTAAAATAAAAAGTTGGTAATACAGATTCCTGTAATAAATTCTATTTTATTTAAGCGGTTCAATATTCCCTTTGAATTTGTAAAAACTATATCTGGTTAAATTTTGAAGAGATTTTAAATAAAAGTTACCCTTCACCTCTAGATAACTTAATTAACCACATAGCTATATATCTTTTAACCCATTTTTTTGTACAATTAATAATGAAATTTCTTGAACATATAATTTGATTAATTTATAGGTTTTATAATATAAATTTCACTCCAACCTAGTGTGAAAGTTAAAATGAATCCTTAGTCACTCTCTAATTTAGAGTGATAAAATTCACTTATTAGACTGGAATGACCAAATTCACTTTTTTAGAGTGAATCATCACCCTTTTGGAGTGGAACCCTCGTTCACTCTACATTTAGAGCGAAAATTTCACTCCAAAAAATTTAGAGAGTAAACGGATATTCGAGAATTTGTAAATAATTCTTTTTTTGAAAGTGTGCTTATTGGGTTAACATAAAGGTATTATCAAATATATACAGTAAATGTGTCTTGTCCCCTTAATTTAATTAAAAAGGATAATTTTTAAAAAATAATATATTTTTTTAATGATCAAATTAATCTGAAAAGAATCAAAATACTTAGTATTTTGTCATAAATTAAATTTTTACCATAAAAATTTTTGAATAATAATCAACACGTTAAGGTAGGACCTTAGTAAAGAAAGTCTTCAGCTTTCATTTTACCATAATAAAGTTTCTACGGTATATTTACTATTATTATATGATGTTAAATACAAATTTCTAGTAAGTTTAAACTTATTTTATCTTTACCGTATGTCATTATTGCATTTATATGATGCTATTTCACAAAGTGATTGACGCATACAGTTTTTATCAATTTGTCTAAAAAAAATTGTAAATATTTCAATATAACAAACAAAACGTGGGATGATTTTTTATTTCAAATAAAATTTATCCATAATTAAATTATATAAAGATAAGTTACGAATGTTCAATGGGGTTTGAATTTTCAATGCTAATTACATTTACATATTTTATGAATTAACAGTGTAATCCAATGCTGGGAGGTTGAATTTGCCCGCGGAGTAGTTGTTTCTGTTGTTCTAATAAATATAGTAGATTTTTTGTTAAAACGTGTATGAGACACTCTAAAAATCTCGTCTACAATTTGCTGTTAGAAGCAATCATCTGCATTTTATCGAAGATAGACGTTCAAATCATTTTTAAGAAACGAATGTTCGTATTAACATCGTACAAACATTCCAATAATTTAGTATTAATAATCTTTTAGGGTGCCATTGATTTTGACTTCTATAACAAGTTATATGTATATTTATCGAAACATTTTTATTGTAACTTGACAGAATAGCGTTGGCTCTGGACGGGGTTAAGCGGCGAAATAAAAAGACGTTGTGTATCGGTAGAAAAAGGTTTATATTAAAACAGAGAAAGGAACAGTGCTCACCAAACGTATTTCCAACACTCCCTCCCGTTTGAATGCACTTCCACCTTTCTATGCATTACCTTAACATAATACATATTCTTATTCAAGATTAAGTTAAATATTTAAGCCGATATTATCTGTCTTTCATAACTGTCTCGGTGCTCTCTTGTTACTCGTCAACTCCAGCCTTCTCGCTTCAATTTCTCTTATCTCCTGTAACAGAATCAAAAACAAATATAAGTACATTATATTATTTTATTTTCTCATCTAATTGTATATAGTTTTTCTTATCTAGTTTAAGCTAATCTGATCTATTCAATATAATGTTTGTCAACGCTTTATGCTGTATATGTGCAAGTGGTTTAGTAAATATGTCTGCAATCTGCTCTTTTGTTGGTACCCAATTTATCTCAATCAATTTTCTCTTCACACACTCTTTCACATAGTGTTCTTTAGTGTCTGTCATATGTGTCAGTTTATTTCCTCCGTTTGTCTTAGCATTTGTTTCAGCTGATTTATTGTCACATCTCAATTTTATTGGTGTAAACGATTTCCTCAGAATTATTTCCAGTGAATTGTTTAACGAAACCAATTCCTGACAAGCTTCGCTCATCGAAACATACTCCGCTTGACATGTGGACAGTGCTATATAGGTCTGTTTGTGTGTTCTCCAGCTTACTGAATCTCCAAACAATCTGATCACATAACCTGATGTGGTCAAAGATCCTTTGCAGTCTGCAAAGCTTGCATCTGAATATCCTTCCAACTCATCTTCTTTTTCTAAGAACGTCAGTCCCATATTCATTGTTCCCTTTACGTATCTAAATATTCTTTTCGCCATCATCCAGTCATCCTCTGTAGGGTTTATCTGATGTCTACTCAAGATATTTACGGCGTACAGTGTATCCGGTCTCGTCGCGTTTGCCAAATACAGCAGACTTCCGACTGCTTCTCTATACGGTGCATTACACTTCGTTATAGTCTTTTCCAATTCCTTTTGATCACAATCCTCTTCTCTTTCTTTTCTCTTCCTATTTGCCACTTGATTTGTAGCCATGGGAGTGTTCTGTGGGTTCATTTCACTAAATCCAAATCTCTTCAAAACTTTCTCTATATAATCATTCTGGTTTATGGTCAAAACTCTCTTCTCTCTTTCTCGTCTTATTTTAATACCTAAAAATTCTTTAGGTTCACCTAGGTCTGTCATCTCAAATTTACTCATCAACTTTTCTTTTAATACCAGTAATGTTTTTCTGCTATTACTTATCATAAGCATATCGTCTACATATAGCAACAAGATCAAAAATTCGTTTTTATCATACCAGGTAAACAGACATGGTTCCATGTCATTTGCCTTTAAGACAATTTTCTCATATTCCTCGGCGAACTTCTCATACCATTTCTTTGGACTTATTTTCAGACCATATAATGTCTTTTCCAATCTACATACCTTTTCTCTTCTAGTTTTCTTATCACAGTTCATACCCTCCGGTATTTCCATGAATATTTCTTCATTTAATGTTCCATTCAGGAAAGCAGTTTTCACATCCAACTGTCTCATCTCAAGATTATATTTATTTGCTATTGCTAAGACTACCCTAACCAATGGCAAACGTGAAACCGGAGCATATGTTTCTAATAAATCATAAAAGTTTTTATCTTTGCAACCTCTCACGACCAATCTAGCTTTGTATTTAATTTTTTTATTCTCATCCATTTTTCTCTTCAGTACCCATCTAGAATCTATTATGTTGGGTTTTCTCTCATTCTTTCCAGATTTCGGTCTATCAACGATTTTCCAGACTTTATTTCTGTTCATCGCATTTAACTCGTCTTTAATTGCATTCTTCCAATTTTCGTTTTCCTGTGACATTATGGCTTCTTTATATGACGTTGGATCTGCTTTTATCTTTGCTATCAGCGCATAGTACACATCTATCTGCGCTTCATTATAGTTATTCGTATCTACTTAACTTTGACATACTCTTATCAAGTTTTCCTGTGATACGTGTAGATCCTTGAAACTTACATCATCTATCAGTTTATCTTTATCTCTTCTATCTAAACTCTTCGAATCTAAGCCTGTCTTATCTATTTTTCTGGGACGTCCTCTCCTTCTCTTACTCACTCCCTCCGTTTCTAATGTCTTTTCTTCAACTTTCTCATTTTCTTTATCGAAGTTTACAAACCAGCCACGTTTATCTGTCTCATCAAAAATATTTTGCCAGTTCTGTATACTGTCTTTTCTATACTTATATAGATACTCCATAGACCAATTTTTCATTAAATCTCACATCTCGACTTTCATAGAATTATCCTTCCTCTGGTTTCATCAAAATGTAACCTGTTCTCGTATATCCTACCAGAATAACTCGTCTACCAGTAAAACCAAATTTGGTGTGTTTGTTTCTTTGAATTTTCATATACGCTAGACGCCCAAATCTTTTTATCTGATCTATCTCAAAATTGTACTTGGGCGCAAATTTTCCCAGGGGTGTAATCATTTCATTTGATTTGTGAGGTGTTCTATTATAAGCATAGATTGCAGCTCCCAAAGCCAGATCCCACATGTTCTCTGGAAGCTTTGAATCATACATATATGCTCTCACTTTCTTTTGAATAGTATGATTTATCCGTTCAGCTACCCCGTTATGTTCCGGTGTGTCAGGACATGCAAATTGATTTTCCGCTCCTAATCTATCTAACACTTCTAATGTATAACCACCTGTGTATTCAGTACCTTGATCAGTTCTAAGATAACACACTTTCGCATCGTAACCTAGAAGATTTCTAGTCATCTTTACAAAATTTTCAAAGCGATAACCTGTCTCATATTGGTTTTTCATCGGAAAGGCTAACGCTAATCTAGAATAATCATCAATAAAAGTGACTATGAATTTGTAGCCCTTCGGATGAGTTGAGGGGCTAATTGGTCCCATCACATCAGAGTGTATAATCTGTAATGGCTTATCTGTCCTATGTCTAACTGACTTGAAAGCTGATCTATTTATTTTCGAGACTGCACACACTTCACAATCCAGTATCAACTCATCAAATTTTACACTGTTCAATTCCTTATTATCTGGAAATTATTTTTGTAATGATTTCAAATAAGCTACAGAAGTGTGACCCATTCTCACATGCCATAAAAGTGCTTTGTTATTTTTAACAAATTTGTTTTGATCTGTTACATTAGGTATTTCACTATCTAATACCTCAACACAAGGAATCTCTTCTACATTTTCTAATTTTCTATCCTATATAGAATCATCAAATCTCGGAAAAGGTATATCACTATCTATTTTATCTTTCTCATTTTCACTCTGAATCTTTTCATTTTCCTGTTCGTTTCTATTTAAATCAGGTTCAATTTCCATTTTGTCTTTTCCAAGTTCACTATTGTCTTTTTCTTTCTCACAATTTTCAAAATTTGTATCTTTCTTTTCTAAACATTTTTCTCCAGCTAAATCTTTCTCATCACAATTTTCTTTTTCATTACTATCACGTGCTGTGACACTTCTCGTAATATATCTTGGTCTTTTATCATTTGGATCTACAGTTAGATATGCGATTATTTTACTCTCTGCTTCTGAATCAACTTTACCTAAGTTACTTTCATTATTCGCTTCAAATTCTATTTTCGAATATGGTTTTTCATATATTCCCGATATGAACGTTTCTTCCGAAATCGGATCGTAAATGTCTACTATTTTATTATCCAAATAAATACTCAATCCTTTATCTGCAAATTTCCTCAGAGACAATAAATTTTCCGCCAAAGATTTCGCATATATAACGTTATCTAGATACATTCTTTCATTATTACTCGTCACTCCTTTCACTTCGCCTATCCCATCTGTTCTCAAATCTGCTGCAGAATCTATGTTAGCGCATTTAATAGTATCTAATCTATTTCCATAAAAATTTCGAAAACCTAGTCTAGAATTTGTCATATGTTCAGTTACCCCAGAGTCTACCAAGAATTTTTCTAATGTTTTCGTTTCACCCGCATTATTATCTAATTTCTCATCTAATGTACAATTGAAATCGTTCAAGTTAGAATTATACCTTTCAATATTTAAAGCTACTCTCTCACCTTTATCTTTTCCTTGTTCTTCACTTTTCGGCTGATTTTTCTGTTCAAACTTGCCTCTTCTTCCTGTGTTTTTGTAACCTGGTCTACCTAATCCTCGTCTATTATTATTAAATTTTCCCCGACTTATATTATAATTGTTTGACCTAAATTTCTTAAAGTTATTATTATTTCCCGTGTCTAAAGCTTTTCTCTTATCGCTTCTACTGTTATCTACTCTACTTCTAGTATTGCCACGATTTGTATTATAATTATTTTGTCTATTTTTATTATTAAATTTATCAGTATTTTTGACATACCTCGTCTCTCCTGTTCCTCCACTACCATCACGTCTAGGGCCCGTGTGGGGACAGTCTCTCGCCACATGGTTTTCAAACCTTCCGTATCTATAGCACTTTCGAGCTCCCACCGGATGTGGGCAGTCCTGAGCAATATGCCCATTATCGTCGCAGTTGAAACAGCGGGGTGTGCGCCTCTGTCCCACTCCTGCCGTCATCGCCGCGGCTTGGCTCGAACCGCCTTCAGCTCGTTGTTCATCATAGTTCATGTCTCTACTATGTAGACTTTTATACAGAAACTTTACATCCTGTATATTAGGTGTACCTCCTACAATTGCCTTATAGAACGCATCTCTTTTCTCATTATCAGTTATTGGCTGTGCATTTGGTAAATTTTCGTAGTTACGCAAAATCTCTTCGAATCTATCCCAAAACTCCGCAGCCTTTTCTTTGTTCACAAAATACTTAATACTATACAATTGCTTTCTCAAAGTCACCGACGTTAAATTTACTTCACATCTCTTTAACTCGCGTATCTTATTCAATAATTCAACCGGGTCCTTTTCATTAACTACTTTTCGATGATAACTCGAATCAATTCTATTAATCAAAATATCGCGCACCGCGAATCTATGTTTTTCTCTCGTCTCCGTATCATATCTATCACTTGTATCTGCCGACGGTTCTATAACATATAATAGTTCTTTTGATCTGAATTCCGAGGATAGATAATCCATAAAGTGTTCGAATTTAGTCTGTACGGTCAACTTGTAATCTCTTCTGGATCCCGATTCTATTCGACACTTCTACTTTTATTGTTTCTTTCGGTTTTTCTAAATTTACATTTCCAATTTTTTCAAGTATTTTATCGACTCCTAATCTTTTAAATTCTGACGCAACCGCGTTAGCTACCTCACCTCCTTTACTTATGTTCTCATCTAATGATACATTTTTCTTATTTACATTCTCTTTTTGATTCAAACAATAAAATTTATTTAACATTTTTATATTTTTATCTATATCATCTAATCTTTTATTTTCATTCCCCTGACTATCCGTTACATTATCTAATTCATTGTCTTTATTAGACAAATTACTTTCTGTGTTTACCTGAGCTCTCAGCTCCCTCGCTTCTCTTTCTAGTTGTTCTTCTCGTCTCCGCAATTCGCCTCTCTCTCTGATCATCTCAACTCACTCGTCTCTATTCACTCTTTCTCTTCTACACATTATCTCATTCTTTTTATTGAAGTCCTCATCTTTTCTTCTTAATTCCTCCTCTCTTCTATTTATTTCTTCTTCTCGTTCTTGAAGTTCAAGAAGTTTGTTTCTCTCTTCTTCTCTTTCAGCTTCTTGTTCTTCTGCCATCAGATTCCTGGCACCTTGAAATTCTCGAAAAGAATTCTCAAATTGACCAAGGAGATTTCCTTGTCGGAGAAACATTGCCTCATATTTTTTACTCATCTCACTCATATTGGCAAGATGTGACTCCTTCATTATACTCACTAAATTTAGTGAGCTTCTGAAAGTCGCTGTGGCTGCCTGACACATCTCCGATATTGACTTCCTCATTTCATTATTTTCTCTTCTCATCTCCTGCAGTGTGACCTGCAGCACGTCTCCATTCCCTGTGAGAGAATAATTTATTTTATTACTATTTCTACCCTCAGATTCATCTACATAGTTTGTTTCTACATAATTTAATTTTTCATCAAAATTTTGTATAATTTTTACATTTCTTTTAATTAGTTCGGAAACACTTTCAATTTTTGAATCAGAATTATAATTTGTCGTCATCGTTTTTATTTCTAACCTACAATTTTCTACTGTTTTTATGCGTGGCAATATTTTACCCTCTATTCTATTTCTATCCTGTACAGGCTCGTCTCTGTCACATCTCTGCTGTGTCCCACTCGTCTCGGGCCCTTCTATTCTTGACTCATCACCCACAGCATCCATCTCCTCATCTATCTCATTTTCTCTTCTCTCTTCTTTTCTATCTTGTCTTGACGTTTCCGCGTCCTGCTGGTAAACTGGGCCGGTCATTAGGAGTCTGCCACCGCCGTTCTCTATGCCATCTATTGCCTCAATTATCACTCGCAGCTCTTCTTGCTCCAATGTATTTTGGGCTGTAAATTCAATTTAATGTAAGTCCCGGTCTCTCATTATCCGTCCGATGTGCTGAACATCAAGCAACCTCGGACTTCAAACCACAAAAATAAATGCGCCCGAACATCAAGGTCACATTCAATTTTGTGTCTTATGACAGAAATGATAAGCGCACAGTGTTCATCATCACAATCACAAGCCAGCAGTGGTTAGAATTTTGTTACTAATTTATTTATAATATTTACTACTTGTAACAGTTACAAGTACAGAGTTATAATGCAAAGAAAATAACAATTTCATCTAGTTGTCTTTACCTCTTTTTTTTTAAATTTTTATAGTTGCAACTTTATATTTAATTGATCTCAAGGATCATCACTCTATACTTTTCTACTATTTGAATTACAGGTTTTACACATACATGTATGATTTAAATAGTTATTTTACCTGTCTTATACTCAGCTCCAGATTCTGACACAAAATTCACATATGTGTCATCGTGTCTCACCACCACATGCTCATCTCTATGGGTCGCATCTATGCAGTGCACTGCTGCCTGCGTTTTCAAGAACAGCAGCAGGACTGTATCATCTATATACATAAAAAATATTCATAGTATGTTTTATATACATATATATCAATATACATGCATATACGTGTACACGCATTTTCACTTCTTTCGCGTGTAGAAAAGGCAGGGAAAGAAATAACAGAGTCACGCTATACTCTTTAAGCGAGCGTCCTCGCATGATAAGATTTTTGACCGCTACAGACGGTCCCTCCGTCTTTCTCTCTCCCTCCCCTCTCCACACCTCTACTATCTCTCTCTACACTCTCCTAGTTCTCTCACTCATTTACTCTCTCGCTTCTCATTTCTATTACGGTCCAAAAACAGCACATTCGCGTCTTCTCTCTCTTCGCTCATCAACTCGAGCATCCAACCCGTCTCCGCATGCGAGTTCTTTCTCTCTTTCCCGTTTATGCGCAGAGCCTGTGACTACGTGCGCTCTTTCTCTCTCTCTCTAGCCAACGATTTAAATCTAAAAATAATAGAGCATGGTGCGACTCATCATCTCGAGGGGTCTCACACATGGATTGATGTCGTTATGACAGATGACAACGACGTGGTGCTGAATGCCAGCAATCAGGCGGCGCCCTTTGCCAGCAATCACACAATTATAGATGTTGAAATAGATTTTAAATTAAACAATAGCCCCATCACCGATACTTTTAGTTACAGAGATTTTAAAACAATAGAACAGGAAGATCTTCTATCTTACCTGAGTAAATGTGACTGGGCGGCGTTTGATTGCTTGGACAACAACGACATGGACGATTTATTGGGACAGCTCAGCGCCAATCTCATGGGGGCAATAGATGAACTCGCTCCACTGAAGCAATTTACACCAAAAAATAAAGCTAATCCTCCATGGATTGACGCAGATCTGGCTCACATAATAAAAAAACGTGACGCCGTACGCAGACGACTACAGCGCACAAAAAACGGTAATCTTTGGCAGGAGTACCGGTCTCTCGCGGTCGAAGCAGAACAACGCATGAAAATCGCGCGGGAGACTTACATGCAGAATAAGATTTTTGAAGCCCTAGAAAATAAGAAGGATATTTGGAAAGAACTAAAGGGCTTCGGGCTCCTGCCAAGGGCACGGGGAGGGGGGTTGCATGGCTTCTCGCCGGGTGAGCTGAACTCGCACTTTGCGGGGGTATCGGTCCCCCAGAGTGAAGGTGACGTTGATTTGGGTAGCATCTTGGACTCGGCCAGTGACGACGTCTTTGTTTTCAAAGACGTTACAGTGACGGACGTAGTCCTGGCTGCTGCTCATTTCTCGTCGCAGGCTAGGGGTGAGGACGGTATTCCCCAAAGCGTTGTAGCTAAGGCTCTCCCGTATATAAGTCATCATATAGCGAGGGTCTTCAACTCCTCTTTGTCTGGTGGTGTCTTCCCAGGGGCTTGGAGGGGGTCTCACTTGGTGCCTCTAAAAAAGGTTTCAGTGCCATCTATTTTATCAGATTTTCGCCCAATAGCACTATTGAGCTTTCTCTCCAAGGTGCTGGAGAAGATAGTACACAACCAGATTACCGATTTCTTAAGATCCAAAAATATCTTGGATCCTCTGCAAACCGGTTTCAGACAGCATCACAGCACCCAGACAGCGCTACTAAAACTAACCGAGGACATACGAACTGGGATAAACGACAATAAGAAACTAATGACTATACTGCTACTGTTCGACTTTAGTAAGGCGTTTGACACTATATCACCATCTAAATTACTTCGTAAGCTGATACGCATGGGTTTTTCCAGGAGTGTTCTTCTGTGGATCAAATCATACATTTTTGGTCACAGGCAAAAAGTCATAACTGACAACAACGGGGAATCTGATTGGCTAACCACCAATCTAGGTGTGCCACAGGGTTCAGTCCTGGGGCCCTTGCTATTCAGTCTTTATATCAATGACTTACAAGACGTACTAACTGGTGGTGATGTTAAACACTTGCTATACGCGGACGACTTGCAAACTTACACTCAAGTGACATGGCGAGATCTTTATGTGGGTATCAGATGCATGTCGGCTGTTGCGCGGGCAGTGTCGGAGTGGGCCGAAGCATCCGGACTGCGACTCAATCGATTGCAGGATCTTGGTTTGCCCGGCATTGAGTTTCAGGAAGGTGTACATGTGCCTTTCTCTGACTCGGTCACAAACCTTGGTGTTGTCATGGACTCTAAACTCACGTGGAAACTGCAGGTTGATGCAGTTGGAAAAAAGGTAAATCGTGCTCTTTACAGCCTACGATTTTTTAGTTCATGCACAACTCAGGCGTTGAGAAAGCAGCTTGCATGCGCGCTGGTAGTGCCACATTTAGATTATTGTTCCGTGGTTCATCTTGATGTGTCTGATGAGCTCGAGACGAAGTTGCAACGACTTCAAAATTCATGTGTGAGATACATATGTGGTGTTAGAAGGGATGAGCACATCACTCCTCACAGGAAATATCTTGGCTGGCTTACAGTAAAGGAAATAAGAGCGTACTTTGCGGGGTTATTATTGTATAGGGCAATAAATATGGAACAACCTCCGTACCTTGCGGCTCTTTTTGTAAAAACACAGCTAGGACTTCCAGTAGGAGCGGTGTGAAAGAGCTCTCGGTTCCGGGTTCGCGGACTGATAAGGGTCTCTATTCGTTTAGAGCCCAAGGTTCGCGATTCTGGAACACCCTCCCCTGCAGTGTGAAGTATCTGCCGTCCTTATGTAAATTTAAAACGGCGTTAGGCAGGCACCTCAGACAACTGCATGGTGAGTAAGTTGACATTTTTTCATGATGACGGAGAATTCACATACATGGGTAGTTATTTATTTATTTATTGACTTATTTATTTGTTTATTTATTTATTTATTTAATTATTTATTGACTTATTTATTTGTTTACTTATTTTATATTTAATTATTTATTTATTTATTTATTTATTTATTTATTTATTTATTTATTTATTTATTTATTTATTTATTTAATTATTTATTTATTTATTTATTTATTTATTTATTTATTTATTTATTTAATTATTTATTTAATTATTTATTTAATTATTTATTTATTTATTTATTTATTTATTTATTTATTTATTTATCTATTTATTTATCTATTTATTTATTTATTTATTTATTTATTTATTTACTTAATTATTTATTTATTAATTGTATCTTTTTATTTTTTTATTTTAATTTATCCGTTCTCCCGTGTTTTGTATTCTTAGTCGTGAAAAATGTTGTAATGTACAAAATATAAAGAGTACATTTTAATAAAGAGTAAATATATCTGCGTGTGTGATGAGTGTATGTATCGGCTGAATTGTAATTGTTTTTAAATTGTGACGTGATGGATGTACGTGTATGCAAGAATGAGTAGACTTCAGAAATTGTTATGGAACTGTGATATAAACAAATTGTGATATTAGATAATGAAAAATTTGTGCAACAATTTTTATATTTATACACTGACGAACTGTGATAGTGATCAAAGACTTAATGTAATGACAAAATAACAATTTTTATGTAATGTATTTTTGCCAAAATTGACAAATAAATCGTAAAATCAATCAATCAATCAATCAATCAATCAATCAATCAATCTCTCTCTCGCTCCCCAGCTCATACACTGAGCCTGTCTCTGCGCGCGTGTTCTCTCTCTCTCTCTCTCTTGCTCCCCAGCTCATACACTAAGCCTGTATCTGCGCGCGTGTTCTCTCTCTCTCTCTCTCGCTCCCCAGCTCATGCACTGAGCCTGTCTCCGCGCGCGTGTTCTCTCTCTCTCTCTCTCTCTCTCTCTCTCGCTCCCCAGCTCTTACACTGAGCCTGTCTCTGCGCGCGAGTTCTCTCTCTCTCTCTCTCGCTCCCCAGCTCATGCACTGAGCCTGTATCTGCGCGCGTGTTCTCTCTCTCTCTCTCTCGCTCCCCAGCTCATACACTGAGCCTGTCTCTGCGCGCGTGTTCTCTCTCTCTCTCGCTCCCTTTCTCCACATGCGAGCACGCCGCGCGCCCTCTCTCCTTCTTGCCATTATTGTTCTCCCGCCCGCACGTCCAACGGCTCTTTTCAAACTCGGCAGCCATTTTGAATTTTTTACGTTTTCTTTTTCTCTCTGACTTTCTGGCAACCTATTTTACCTTGCCGGCGCCTTCTCAGAAAGAAAAACATATACAACATTTTTCTGCCTCTACACATTATATAAGTCAAAGACCGTACTTGACTTTTTCTTTCAAAGAAACACAAGATACGAGAAAAACTTCACACGACCGATAAATTTACTTCCGCATGTACATAAAAGTCTCGACGCCAGAGAGATATTCGCGCTTCTATACTCGGTCGACACGTCGCTAATTTTTAATTAACATTCCTAAAAATGTAAGTAAACTTACCGGTTTTCTGCATTACTCCTACAAGTCTCGTCGCCATCCTCTCCAAGGAGTAAAAGATGAAAAATCTCGTCTCTCTGCCCTTTCTCGTCTACCCCTCTCTTTTAGCTCTCCGCGTCTCCTCCTTGCACACTTCTCAGGCGCGAGCCTCTCCTTTCTCAGGCAAGAAAAACCACGTCCAGCCTTTGCCTGGGCCCATAACCTGATAGAATAGCGTTGGCTCTGGACGGGGTTAAGCGGCGAAATAAAAAGACGTTGTGTTTCGGTAGAAAAAGGTTTATATTTGAGAGCTGAGACGTTGACACTCGGGAGGTCGGGCTCGTACTAAGCTGCGGCGCGGGGCGCAGCAAGCGGGAACTTGCATACATGGTATTAGTGGGTAAGACAGAGAAAGGAACAGTGCTCACCAAACGTATTTCCAACATAACTTTTAACAAAAATAACTTTAGAATATCCGCGACCAGACAAATTAAAGCTTAAGAGATACTTTATACAATAAATCAAGTCTGAAATTTGATTAAAAATTCCTACGTTATAAAGAAAAACGGTAAAATTTTTATTATAAAATTTTAAATTCTACGTATAGAATTGCTCATCCTATCATAAGCGACTAAACATTGCTAAAACAACTTTGATATATTACTTCAGATAAATTTTTAATAAGAAAAGCAGTAATAAAGGTAATAAAATTATTCACAATAAAGTTAAAATATTTTAAAAATGATATTTATTCAAATACTACTTTATTCAGACCATAAGAAAATCGTGAAATGCTCCTAAAACTTACTTTTTACAAAAGTATAAGCTAGGCTTTTTACAGAAGTATAAACTAGGCATATAAAAAGTATTTTAAAAGGGAATTCAGTAATTATAAAACATCTGTGTAAAATATTAAATATATTCATGAAACTATGTGACTTTTGATTTGGACTTGGATCAAAAGTTATTAATAATTAATATTTGTATTTACTATTTATATGCTTGGGAATGGTAAATAAGCGACACAATTTTATGCTAAAAAATGTAGGGAAATCAACTAACAAATACGTCTATGTATTATAGTACTTTTGTACTTGAAATTTACGTTTTACAACCATTTTGTAATTTCCATATAAAATTTCGTACAATCTGTTCAATTGTAGAGAATAACTATAAACATACGAGCTCGTCGTCCGATAGTTTGCTTAGCTTCCTCAAACTAAATATATTGTTCCAATATGATAAATTACAAAAAATTATAAGCTTACGGTCATGAATTCCCGTATCGATTTAAAAATATCATAAAATAGATAAATCGTTACAAACCAAAACGAATCAATGAAACCTCAATTTTTATTCTGAATTCGTATCTTTATAAAAATCAAATAAAAATTAATTTCTATAATAAGAAATCATAGCAACTTTCTCGAGAGATTAGCAATCACATTGAATGAAAAATATAACCTCAAATGTCTTGAAAGATAAAAGACCTCATAGTCTCGGAAAAGAGCTCAGCCAAGCAAGAGTGGAGAGCCACCTTGTTCAACTTAATTTAAACAAAAAATGACGTTTGTGTCTATAACAAATTACGAAGAATCGCTTATGAAAAATTTTGTGTCGAAAAAGATATATAATGTTATGCTGTTTCAAATGCATTTGTACTGAAGTGATCATATTATTTCTAATATACAAAAATAATTTACCTAATCGATTTCAAAATATTGTAAAATAGAAAAATCGTTCTGAAATATAAAAGCGTAGATGAATCTTGAAATTTCTTTTTAAGTTTGCATCTTCATTAAAAAACGAAAAAAATGAGCCCTGATTGGTAGATAATGACGACGCAGTTCTCCAGATATATGCAATCAAAATTTTTTTTTAGAAAATACATAACCACAAATATTTTTGAATATAAAGCATTATGAGCTAGGCAAATAACTTAGCCAATAGATAGTGAAAAGTTACCATTCTGTAAAGTCTCAGAAAAAATGCTGTTGATTTATGTAGTTATCCTTGGCCGTAGAAAAACGTATTTTTTTACAAAAAGATTTATTCTCAAGTATAGAAAAATAAAATGACTGTAAAATTTTACAGAATAATTTTCTCCGTTGTCTTAATCACCTCAATTTTTTAAAAAATTTTTATCACATATTTCTGAGAAATCATCGTTTAAGAGTGATTCTCCGTAATATCATCCAGGTTGCCACTCGCAATTTTTTTATTTTCGTTGAAATTTTTTTATCGTTTGCTATGCATATAAGTAGGACAATCCACAATTTCAGCACACCAATATTCTTTTTTACCTTAGTAAATTTTTACATTTTGTATCAATTTTTAAAAACTATTTTTAAAAAAAACATTTTTTTTATTAAATACCTGAAATCTAGAATCTAATTATGATTAATTTAGTCGTTTCTTATGGCTCAGCGATGAGACCCTGCACCAATAAAATTTTCTGTCTTTTACACTTGTAAAATGTAGTAAAAAATCTCAACTTTTCGATCGAATATGTAGAAAATTGCTTCTACATATGACTTTTATGCATTTGAAGATGTATTAAGTATGCGAGTAATTTGATTATTTTCCTTGGTACTACACTACATGAGTACCCTAGTGAAAATAATTTGTCTATATAACTGTACCTAAGTCTGATTAAGTCTGCCGAATGCTGTCTAACTCTGATAAACTCTGCACAGGTCTGCCAAATTCTGGCTAATTCGTGGATTTCAGACATTTGTCAGAGTTTGGCAGAGCTCAACCGACTTTGGCAGAGTTAGGCAGAGTTAGGCAGCGTTAGGCAGAAATAACTTTTTCAATAACATCAGATTTTTTAATAATAATTCGTAGAGTTTGTCGGACTTATGCAGAGTTATGTAGAGGTTAACCGAGTGGGAGAGACTTATGCAAAGTTTGCCAGACTCACGCAGAGCTTGAAAGATTTACGTAGAGTTTTACATACTTACGCAGAGTTTTACAGACTTATGCAGACGTTAAGAGACATACGCAGAGATTGGGCGACTTACGCAGAGTTTGACAGATTTATGCAGAGTTTGACAGACCTAAGCACATTTATGCAGAGAATATTTTAATGGATACAGAGTTATTTATATAATTTTTTTAAAGTCTATAAAACTCTGCCTAACTCAATTAAATTATACGTAAGTCGGCCAAACTCTGCTAAACTCTGTGAAATTCTGCAAAATGTCCGAAATCCACGAATAACATTGATGGCCTGACTTCTGTCAAATCCGCCAGCTTCTTCCGAGCTGCTATGTGGATTCAGTGATGCTCATCTAGTTGATCCATCATCTCATGTAGCACTGGTAGGTTATTCTTCACTTCCTATTATATGTTCGGCTCCGTTTTAGCAGCTTCTCTCATGAATTCGAGAAGGGCTTACATCTGCTTTAACTTCTCTCCCATGCTATCTTCTACAAGTTTGATTATCGTGCTGGTAGAATTGTCCTCCGTGCGCTCGAGAGCCGAGGAGTATATTTTTTGAAGCTGAATAGGGAACTCGGT
The DNA here is from genome assembly GCA_949152435.1 of Gastracanthus pulcherrimus. Taxonomy (NCBI): domain Eukaryota; kingdom Metazoa; phylum Arthropoda; class Insecta; order Hymenoptera; family Pteromalidae; genus Gastracanthus; species Gastracanthus pulcherrimus. Next base: position 95,783,381 of record OX424576.1, read on the forward strand.
GATCTTCGCCAGTGCCATAGTCGCTTTACTTCTGACTTCCGCATCAGATATTTCCGTCTCGGAATTTCAGGTTGATGCACCTCCTCTTTCTTCTTGTTCGTTGTATGAGTCCACGTTGTTTAGAGTAAACTTCGTTCCAGCATGTGTCCGACCACGAAGAAGGATCCTCCCGTATATGGGGGCAGCTGACATGGCCCAGGCATGTGTGTGTAGGTGGTGCCAGACTGGGCACATGTTGCCAAGATATAGCGCGCTCCACCTCACTAGCCCACCTATGCTCTCTCGAGCTTCTGACCTCGAACAATGTGTTCTATTTTCTGGAGAGCTCTTGACAGGCATCTCGTGACGAAAACGCACTCGCCAAAGTCGATTGACTGATACTCTGACTGTCAGCAGAAGCCAAAGATGGTTCAGGTCACTTCAGCCCGAAATCTCGGATCGGTTCCCCACCCAGGATCACCCATTGGCAGCTCACCGGTTGCACTGCATGGCAAACATGGCAGACACTGCGGTCGTCATTCATTCATCATCTCATTGATACTGTCGTATTTGTGCGTACCTCAGGCGGGTCATGCGGGACGACCTAAAGGAGCATATCGTCCACTACGAAACAGAAGAAAGCCAACGCGAGAAATATCTCAGTGCCGGCGTGGCACAGGGGTCAATCTTTGGCCCTGATTTTTGGAACATCCTGTACGATGACCTGTTACGACTCGGGCTACCGGAAGGGGTGTTATACATGATAGCCTGCGCTGATGATGTCGGTTTAGTCAGCATCGCGCGGGACTTTGAAAAAACACAATATCTGCTGAACCAGGCGATGCGCAGGATCTCGCGCTGGATGGGGGAACACGGTCTCAACTTGGCAGCCGCTAAGACAGAGATCGTGCCCTTCACTAGCAAACGGATTGAGACCGTCTTCCCCATGTATGTGGGAGATGTGGAGGTTCCGACAAGGAGGGAGGCTATGTATCTAGGACCCAAACTAGACACTAAGCTTACTTTCTTTCGTAACCTAGTGTATGCAGCGGATAAAGCGACATAAAAGACTGCACAGTTCTGCCGTCTCATGGCGAACACAAGTGGACCGAAAGCGAGAAAACGTCGACTCTTCATGTCAGTTATTACCATCTTATTGTACAGTTCTGAAATATGGGCCAATGTAATCGAGAAGGACTTATTCCACTCACTTCCATTCAGCGTAGAGGAGCTCTCAGAGTCACCAGCGCCTATCGCACGGTCTCGGGACCCGCAGTGTTCGATATTGCGGGAATCGTCCATATCGACCTACACGCGACGGAGCGCAAGCGAATCTATGAACGGAAGAAAACAGGAGAGGACAGAACAACAGTCCATAGAGAGGAACGGAAACGAACCATGGCAAAGTGGCAATGGTCCTGGACAACCACGACTAAGGGTAAATGGACAGCAACTCTGATATACCAGCTGGCCCCTTGGATTATCAGAGATGATAGGGAGGTAAATTACTACCTGACCCAATTCCTGACTGATGATGGGTACTTCTGCTTCTACCTCAGTCGTATGGGGAAGGTTCAGAGCCCGAGTTGCATCTCCTGTTCCGCTGATTGTAACGATGCGTTTCACACGTTTTTGGTCTGCAAAAAGTGGAACAAAGAAAGAACAGCTCTTATCGGCTCGGTCGGACAATGCACGCCTGAAAACATCGTGGGCGAAATGCTGTCCGCCGAGAATAAGTGGGCCGCCACGACAAAATTCGCCGAGACGGTCCTACGACAAAAGAAGCGGTATCTAGACAGGTCAACCGATGAAAGTATGAATGAAGCGCTGGGAGACGCTCCGACATCCGAACATAACCCAGGGATGTCAAACGACTTCATGGAAATGGACGTGAAGAGAGATGATGGGACGCTTTCTTAACCGGGAGGCGCTGAATTTCTCTCATTTTATAAATGTCGCGGCAAGGGACAAGGATACTTCTCCTTTCCGTATGGAGATGAATGCGCCGGTTCGAATACGCATATAAATGAGACGGGTTAGATCTGACATCCCCTCGGGGGATTTAAAATTATGAATTTTAAAATTTGTTTCAGGTCAAGGCAGCAGCGGTTGTCGAGACGATACTAGAATGGCACAACCCTAAGGTAATGTGATGAACAGTACCAGGGTGAGTTCCGCCAGAAGAGGAAAGGCTGGCAGGTTTTTGTGGGTCGGTTTGCGATGCAAAATCTGTGAATTTTTTTTCGCGGTTTTGTTTATTTTATTTTTTGTCCTATATTATATACACGGCGGATGCATCCCCTACCAGTCCCACACTATCCAGCCGTGCGGACCCAGTCAGGTGTGCCTTAGATGGCATTTCGTGCATAACCTCGAAAATAAAAAATGAAAAAAACTCTAAGGTTATACTGTATGTGTGTGTGCTGTCGTCGGCGTCGCCGTCATCGTCGACATCGTGATCGTCATCGTCAGTGTCATCGTTGTCCTCGTCGTCATCGTCATCTTCATCAGCATGATCATCATTATTATTATAATTGTTATTATTATTACTATTATTCCTATTATTTTTTGTATGCCCTTGCGATAGCTGCGCGTAGGCAAAGGAAGGGGGCACACTATGGGCGCAAATGAGAAAATTTGTGTCCAAATAAAATAGCTCCTCGTAGAAATGACTTAAGGACTTGAATTTTTTTTAAATGTTGGTAGACACGTATAGATTAATGAAAAATTATTGGTAAAGCCAAAATATATAGCCGCCAACACGTGGGTATAACCTCAAATACCTAAGAAATCGAGTATTCGCAACATACCAATTGATATATGGGAGAATTATTCAAGAGTGAACACTTGAAGTGCAGCTAATGACTCTAAGCATGTAATTTGATTTTCCCATTGCCTTAAGTAACTATCATAACCTCAAATAGGTATTTTACTTTTATAACATCTAAAGTGGGTATTTTTTCTTTTATGTTGTGTGCAGTCCCATCACATGCACTGATATGAAAAGATGTACGAGCAAGTAAGCAGTTGAAGTACATACACTATTTTTTATGTCATAAATTGACTCTCATTTTGTCAAAAACCTATCATAACCTCGAATACAACTATATTTGCTCTTAGAAACGTGAGATTTTGTAGAACGAAGTAATAGTTTAAATGTTTATGAGGAAGTAAACACTTGAGGTGCAGGAAATAGTTCCCAACCAATAAACTAATTTTCCTGTTTAATCGGAAAATTATCATAACATCAGAAGGGGTACTTTTTCCTCTTATAATTGTAAGTTTTTGTAATATGTACTTACATTTGAAAGATTTATGTGGAAGTATTCGATAAGAAACTTATCTGAATCATAGAAAATCTCTCTCTCCCTCCGGCCCTCTTTCTCTCCCTCCTTCCCTCTCTTTCTCGCTCTCTCTCGCACTCTTGCTCTCTCTCGATTTCTGTCTCTCTCTCGCTCTCTTGCCCTCTCTCTCTCGTTCTCTCTCTCTCTTTCTCCGTCTCTTTTGCTCTCTCTCTCTCGCTCTATTGCTCTCCCTCGCGCTCTCTCACTCTTTTGCTCTCTCTCTCTCTCTCGCTCTATTGCTCTCCCTCGCGCTCTCTCACTCTTTTGCTCTCTCGCTCTATTGCTCTCCCTCGCGCTCTCTCACTCTTTTGCTCTCTCTCTCACTCTCTCTCTCTCTCTATCGCTCTCTTTTCACTCTCTTTCTCGCTCTCTCTCGCTCTTTCTCACACACTCTCTCTATTCTCACTCTCTCCCCACGATCCATAAATCTTCGAACCTATTAACCCATACATCCATTAAACCCTCAAATCTTCAAGGGGACTAAACACCTTTGAAACATAAAAAAAAGAATTTTCAAATTCCATGAATAACTTGAATTAAAGTGGAGTTTTCTTTCACCAAATGTACATAATAATACCTTCATTTTGACATTTTTTATATCTCTTTTGTGTCTAGAATACCTTGGTGAGAAAGCGCACGCTCATCGAAGACTTGATGCACTTTCCGCAGGATTACAGAGCTACGCATGGATGATATTGGCTCAACATTTTTTTACATTTTCCTTATAGTATTAGTTTCAGTATGAACAAGGGAAATTCAATTTTTACGACCAAAAATTTTTTATAAAAAGTAAAGGTTATTAAACTATTAAAAATAATTATTTAAGTAACTAATATATTAATAATATTGATGTAAAAAACGTGATCAACTCATGATCCAGGTACCAAAGTTAAGTACAGAAATCGGGATTTGCATCGTGCCCATCGTGAAACTAGCGTAATTACTTGCTTTATTTTACCGTGAAAAGCTTTGTGCAAAGCATGTATATCGTATCCTATGACAAGTTACTTCGTTCATTGTGTAAATGAAAACCATTTAGTCTCGACTTAAATCAAGATTCCGTTTTTAGTTACACACTAAATAATTATAATCTTATTTTCCTCAGAAACATTATATTCAGAATATATTTGGATACTTCTGTACAATTAAACTAATCAATGCACGTTGTATAAAATCTATATTAGCTTCAATCGATTATCTACATTAGCTTAAAAATTTCTTCCATTAATCATTTTTACGTCTAAACGTAAACTAGAAAGTATTTTACAACTTCATTTTCACTCAGAGTTTTCATTACTATCTTCTGCATCAGTATTATTACTGTAATCTCCTTCACGTTCAATTATATAAGTATTAGTTGCGTTTGATAAACTAACAATGTGAAAATAAGATAATTAGAAAACTAACTTAAGCAGTTTTAGAAACATATAAAACATCAGTAATTTAAAAATATTCTTTTTGCTTTTGCATGAGATTTTTCACACGCGCCGGCAAAATTTTATATTTGTGTTTCTTTAGACGTTCTTCTATATCGTCATTGATACTTTTTGATCGGACCTATACATTTGTCGGTTGAATACATCGAGGAGGCGTGGTGACCTATTATACTGACCGACATGGTTTTTGAAATTTGATCTATAATACTTGTGCGAAGTTTCATTCGCATCTTCTGAAAAAAAGCCATTGGCATTGGGAACTGTTTCGCTACATCGACCCGTGGATACAATTCAAAGTAAAGACTGTATGTTTCGGAACAAAGTATTCTAACTTTATCAAATTCTAAATTTTGTTTGCATCTAAATACAGTTATGATTGTAGATATGTTAGTAACCAATCTTGTAACACTTGATCTACTCTGATACCAAAACCTTCGAAAAGACTTTTCTGCACGTATCCCTGACGATCTTCAAACCGACCTGAAAAACGAATTATCGTTATGAAGAAATAGCTACGTTAGTTCATCGGTGACATTTGCTTGCTATAGTCTAGTGGTCAAACGGCCCAAAAACAAAGCTAAGACATAGCGTTATTATTTAACGACATGACTACAGTACTAAATGGTACATAAATAGAGTAGATTAAATAAACTCCTCCTTTATCAAATAGCCTTAATACGCCACATATGTGCTACACTAGACAGACCCTGATAGCCAAATTACGAGTATCAAACAAACTATGTAACTTAAACACGTAGTACAATTAATACGATTAGGAATTAAGGTTTTTTTCTTTCAAGATTTTTATTTGACAGTACAGTAAACCAAGTTCGTATTTTAGATTTGATATAATAGGATCAAAGTAGACATCTGGGTTGTTGAATGTGTGGCTTGTTCGTGCACAATCATACATCGTTTCATAAAATTCGAAACTGATTTCTATTCTTTTTCCATTTGACATAAGGAATTTGTGTGACTTGTCGGTTTCTTTTTCTAATGCGTTATGCTTGGATCGGCAAAATCGTTCACTTTGAGGGTTTATCCATTAAAATATGTTTGAATCGCTATGTAGCATGCATATTAACACGTTAAATACGAATAATGATTGTTGAGTAATTGAGCAGTTGTTATCAGAATTTGCACATTTTTGTTCAGCATTTGTGTGTCCTGATGAGCTATCAAAGCCTACTGTAGCAATTAATTTTAATTGCATTAAATCTTCTTGATCCCAATCTTTACTAACAGCAAAACATAATCTTTCAGACGTTTTATTAAGGAGAATCTTTAATGGTACTGTGATTTCAAGTTCAGAAGCTGTATAGTTTTCTGGACGACATTGATCCATTGCTTGAGATATAACTTCATAGAAGGGTAAATTTTAACCCCTCTAGATCTAAATTTTCAGATGAATATTTTTTCACATATGATAAAACAGAATGTAATGTTTTTCAAGTAAGAAAATGAAAGTTTCTAATTATAAAAAGGTAGAAGTGTAAATCTAAAGAACAAGCATAAAATCAGATGTTATATTTTTGGAAAATTTTCTACACAAACGCTTAGGAAAGTTAAGATATATAGTAAAAAAGCAGGAAATTCCGATATTTTGATTTTCGAATAGTTAAAAATAGTAAAAGATAGCCCTCTGTCGATTAAAGCTTCGCGCGAGCTGAGTTCGGTCGTGCCTCTAATGCAAAACGCATCGCGATGCAAGGCGCGGCGAAGCTTAAGAGCGAGCGCGACGCACTCGCTCTGAAGCTCCGGAGCAGGCAAGTCACATGCGGCCTTCGACCGCATGTGGCGCGCTAGTTTCTCCATGATAACTCCAGAATATTTAATTAATATCAAAACTCTAAAAATTATCGAAAATTAATAATATTGAAAAATTAAAAAAAATATATTGGAAATATACAAAAATTTAAAAAGTATAAAGCTTTTGATATTATTCGAATCACTTTAAAATGTAATAATCTGCCATATGTTATATCAATAAGTTACATACATTCATACATACATACATACATACATGAACACATATACAAATACATGCACACCCGTACATACGAAGATTTTAGAAAATAATTTTTCTGACTCAATAAGCCAATAAACATTGAAATTCAATCCCTGGCAGAAATCTTATCCTAGCGCCTATATAAGCTATAAAGACCTATCTAGGCAGACTAGATAGTACTAGATTAAACAAAAATCGATAAACCTGTACATATCTACATGGATTTCTTGGTAATAATAAACACGCGTGAAATTAACGGGGCTATATTCTTTAGCGTATAGAACTTTTAATGTAATTAATGCTAAAAAAAGCTTAATATGCTAGTTCTAATTTATGATGATTACAGTCTTATTTGTACCAGTTACATGTAAGAGAAGTCAAGAAAAGCATTTTTCACCTATAAAGTGAAAATTCGTAAATAATTTTTTTCGTATTAGAAAAACAAGCAATGACAACATATTGTATGATTATGCCTGATTAATTTGTTTCTTAAAGAGCGACTTACATGCAATTCACAACTATTAATAGTATATGCCAAATTATTACATTCAATTTTATGAATAAATTATAAACTATTATTAACTTTTATTTTACTGTAAGTAGTATATGCTACCCAATCGCTAGACACAACCAACCATCACTCATCCACCTATCCTCTCCAACAGTTTTGTGAAGGAATAGGTAGAAGAGTGTACATGTGGTGGGGGTTAGACATTGTCACAGCGATTGGGTAGCGGTGGCTTGCTTATAGCCTCATGCTTTCCTCCTTTTCTCTCTCTCTCTCTCTCCCTCTCTCTCTCTCTCTGTCTCTGTCTATCGCTCTCTCTTACTTTTTTACTCGTGCGCATGCGCGAGCAGGAAGCCATTTTGATATTTTTCGCTCTGACATTCTCTTAAGTTTACTTCGCGTGACAACAGAGCCCCTACCTCTCCATGAAAGTTGTTAGTTCCATCTCACGTATCGCAGTGCACGGATCACCTCGTGTGTGTGTCGCACCGTAGAGCTGCAGACATTGGCGACGACACCAGCGCCGTTCAAAACTTGATAGTCCATAACTTTCTCTGTGCATTGCAGCAGCCATAGCTGTTGTCGACGTCAACACCGTCTCTATCTCACACTCTCGCCCTTTCCTACTTTTTTACTCGTGCGCATGCGCGAGCGGGTAGCCATTTTCTTGTTTTTCGTTCTGTAATCCTCTTCTTCAGTTTATTTCGCATAACAACAGAGCCCCCACCATTCCGTGAAAGCTGTTATTTACTTCTCGCGTTTCGGGGTGAGCGGGTCACTGCGTATGTGTGTGTGTGTGTGTCGCGCTGTAGAGCTGCAGAAATTGACAACGACACCAGCACCGTTCAAAACTTGATAGTCCAGAACCTTTTGCATACTGCTTTACTCATCGTGGCCATCGTCGTCGATGCCATCTTTCTATCTTTTTCTCTCTCTATCAAGCCCTCTCTTATTTTCTTACTCGCGCGCATGCGCGAACAGGAAGCCATTTTAATTTTTCATTCCGCCATTGTATGCAGTTTATTTTGCATATATCTGCTTGCTGGCAGCAGCGCTCCACGCTGGGATTTGAGGTTATGTTTGTGTGAGCGGCGGGAGCGCTATGGACGAATGCTGCGCTAAAAAGGGGCATTGAGCTGATTGGACGTGGCTAAAATGAAAAACAAGCCGATTGGTCGATCGTTGCGTCACCATTTAGTGAGCTTCTGCGAGTAAGCATGCAAGTTTTAGCGAGAGAAGAATATATAACCTTATAAGCCAATCTGTAGAGCAAGAGGAGACTCTGGTCATTGTGCAAAAACGATTTGACGATGATTGACGCAAACCGACAGAATTGTCTGGAAAGTCGAGTTCCAGATGCGCTAGTGTAGTCTTCGTTGCTCGTTCGCGCATACGCGAGTATATATAGGAAGGTCTTTTACCGCTCGACGCGTCGAGATTGAGCTGATTGGCCGTGGTGAATGATGCTGATTGGTCGATCGCCGCGCCACCACTAAGTAACCTTCTGTGAATAATCAATCAAATTTTAGTAAAGGAAAAAAACAAGAAGATTATTTTAAAAACCAATGTGTAAAGGAAGAGAAGTCTCTGATCGTTGCGCAAAAGAGACCTCACGACGACTGACGTAAACCGCCAGAATACTCTGGAAAGCCGAGCTTCGGAAGGCGCTAGTATCGTCGGCATTGCTCATTTGTACATGCGGAATGAAACTGAAGGATTTCACGGGTAGAGGGGGTTTAGTGTTGACACTGTCAGAATGATGGAAGGAGTAATCAGGGTTTCTACAGTTCGCGCATGCTCAAGAAACATGCGCACACGAAAATTGCTGCCAATGTCAAACAGCCAAAGAGAGTGAGAGAAAAGAAGAGGTTACCATTTATTTGTCGCTCACGCGTGCGCACAACCCGTAGAGTTACGAGTACACAGACACATACACGCACACACATACACCCACACGTATATACATAAGCTCATACACAAACTTATGTACACTCGCATACCCTCATACACCTCCACACTCACAAACCAGTGTACACAGGAAATTTATTACCGCTCGATGCGCCAGCACTGAGCTGATCGACCGTGGAGAAAGCATTGTTTGATCGACCGTCGCACCACCCATGAGGTAAGATTAGTCGTGACGATATTAGCGCCATCCAGAACTCGACTTTCCAGACAATTCTGTCGGTTTGCGTCAGTCATCGTCGTCGTTTTTGCGCAACGACCAGAGTCTCCTCTTGCTCTACAGATTGCTTGTAAGGTTATATATTCTTCTCTTGCTAAAACTTGCATGCTTACTCGCAGAAGCGCACTATATGGTGACGCGATGATCGACTAATAGGCTTGTTTTTCATTTTAGCCACGCCCAATCAGTGGCGACACGTTGTGCTTGAAAAGAACTTCCTGTATACATTTGCACATGCGCGAACGAGCAATGCCGACGATACTAGCGCCATCTGGAGCTCCGCTATGAATGATTCGTCGATCGAAGCGCCACTCGGTGGTGCCACGTCGCGACCAATCAGCTTTCTTGGCGAGAGCAGCGTTCAATGAGCTGAATGGTGGCGCTGAGCGGCCGCAGAGTATGAGCTCCTTGGCAGAGAAACGGAGACCCGAAGGCATTAGTAAGTAGCCTATACAGACGTGTGGTGGAAACATCCGTTTACGTCCACGCTGTGCGGGCCCACAGGTTGCGGTAAAACGGTTTTTTATGAAAAAGTGTCTACGCGATCTGGATCGTACGTACGATTCGTAGATCCAGCGCATCATTGTAGACTACGCAGAGTGGCAAGGGGGCTATCCTGATATCGATAAGAACGTTGAATTTATCACGAGAGTCTACCGCAGAGCAGTAGCGAATACGACGGAACTTTCTGTGTACTGCATCACTCATCGTTACCGTCGTCGTTGTCACTCTCCTACTTTTTTCTCGTGCAAGCAGGAAGCCATTTTGTTTTCCACTCCGCCATTGCCTGTAGCTTATTTTGCATGGCAACCGAGTCCCATCACTCCATGAACGCTTTCAGTTCATTCTCGCGTTTCGAACCGCGCGGATTACTGCGTACATGTGTCGCGCCGTAGTACTACATACATTGACAACGACACAAGCGCCGTTCAGAACTTGACTTTTCCAGAACTTTTTGTGTGCACTGCGTCAGTCATCGCTGTCGCCGTTGTGGTCGCCGTCTCTCTCTCTCTCTCTCTCTCTCTCTCTATTTCTCTCTCTCTCTCGCTCTCTCTCTTTCTCTCTCTCTCTCTCTCTTTCTTTTTCTCTTCCTCTCTCTCTGTCTGTCTCTGTCTTTCGCTCTCTCCTACTTGTTTACTCGTGCGCATGCGCAAGCAAGACGCCATTTTGATATTGTTCGCTCTGTCATCCTCTTCAGTTAACTTCGCGTGACACCAGAGCCTCCACCTCTCCATGAAAGTTGTTAGTTCCATCTCACGTATCGTAGTGCACGGATCACCTCGCGTGTGTGTCGCGCCGTAGTGTTGCAGACATTGGCAACGACACCAGCGCCGTTCGAAACTTAATAGTCCAAAACTTTATCTGTGCATTGCAGCAGTCATAGCTGTCGTCGTCGTCAACATCGTCTCTATCTCACACTCTCGCCCATTCCAACTTTTTTACTCGTGAGCATGCGCGAGCGGGAAAGGTGATAGTGATAAGCGCATAATTCAAGACGCTCTAAAAAAAATACAGCTTTAAAAAAATCAAGCTTTTAAACATCTTTAATTTTCGCAATCGGGTTCGGTAGTGCGATTGTAAAGAAGTATACACCGAAACAGTGCATCGACTAGCATATGGATATTAGTGATGCAGCAGTTTGGAACATCTGGTTTCCTTTTTTGGCGTAGCTTATATATGTTTGCTGGCAGCAGCGCCCTTGCTGGGATTTGAGGTTATGTTTGTGTGAGTGGCGGGAGCGCTATGGACGAATGCTGCGCTAAAAAGGGGCACCAGATGCTCCAAACGAAGGCACACGAACTGCACTTCAAATAAATCAGCTGATGACTACTAGAGGGCAGCCGGGGTGCTAACCTCTTTTCAGTGTACAGTCCAAGAAATCTACCCAATAACTTGAACACTGGCATTTAAAAAAAATGAAAAAAAAGTGTAAATCCGCTTGACGATTATTAAAAAAAGTGATGGGCAAAGTCTGAATACATGGTTAACAAAGACTTATATCTAGCTACAAAGAAGTGTAATCCTGAGAGCTGGTCAAACTATAAATTTATGAAATATCGATTCATGATTGCCAAAAAAAATGATGAGCAAAATCTGAATACAGGATTAACAACGGCTTCTATCTTGCTACAAAAAAGTGGAATCCCGCGAGCTGATCAAACTATAACTTTTCGGGATATTGATTAATTATCAATTGTTAAAAAAAGTGATGGGCAAAATCTTAATACATGATTAATAACGATTTATATCATGTCCAAAACCCAGCACTTATACCGTAAAACGATTAAGCTCCCACGGTAAAATAATTAATAAACGCGCGCTAGGTCTTATTTTTCGTATGTGTCATCGTCGGTGCGAGTCAGCTTCACTGCACGAACTTCAGAAGCGAGGCCTTATCAGTACATGCGCATTGTAATAAGATGTGATTTCGTAGGGTTTCTCATGGCGATACGAGAGAAGAAGATGCAGCTGCACGAATATTACGTGGTGAATAAAAAATGCCACGTTCAATTGTTTGCAAAGACTTTTTAGTAGGAAAGACTTTCGCCGGTTGTAAGTGATTACTAATGTGAGGTAAGCCGATATTCTATGGAGCTGCAAAAAAGACTGCACGTGTACTCTTGCCGCTGAGATCATCCTTTGCTCAAGGCAATGTTGGACTAACTGATAGTCGCGAAGATACTCTCACCGGGAACACATCTCCGTCGTTATTTAAGGGTTTTATGTATAAGTTGTCTGGATTAAAAAATTTAATATGAATATTCCGTTAATAAAATCTGGTGCGTGCACAATATTCGTCGTGATCGATGAGCGTATGTGTGTGCCATGTGATTGGGATTGCTTCGTGTGTTTTTTAGTATTATTTAGTGAGAGCAATCAAAGCCTCATGAGGATTGGGTTGGGTTGGGCTGGGTAAAATGGACCATTTTAAAAATCAATACATTAGATCATATAATGTTATTTTACAGCGATTGGGGGGGGGGGGGGGTAAGGGACACTATAAGGTATGATGGGGCAAAGCGGGTCATAGTTGAAATCAACAGAATTGTTTATATAACGTTATTTTATAATAATTGGTATAATATTGGACACGCTTGGTAATATGAAACCTAGCAGGGCAAAACGGACCATGATTGAAATTAATACATTCATTGATATAACGCTATTTTACTGAAATCCATAAATTTCCGTATATAAAGTTATTTTAGAATGTTTAGAATGATATGGGAGAATATTGGCAATATGGGACATGGTGGGACAAAATGGACCATGACTTAAATCAAGAAATTTGAGTATGTAACGTTCTTTAACTATGTTTGGAATAATTTTGGACAATCTTGACAATATGGGACATAGTGGAACAAAGAGAACCATGGCTTAAATCAATAAATTTGTGTATGTATCTTCCTATATTATATAGTTGTTTGTAAATCTTATAAGATGTACGCCCTCCTTGCCCCTCCTCGCCCCTCCTCTTTGTATCTTCCTCATAGCCCTCCTCCCAGCCCTCCTCATACCCTCCTCATTTAGTTATTTCTATTAATTATCATTTTTTATTTTTGTTTTTTTTTTCTATATAAATATTATTAATATAAAAATTGTTTATAATAATAATAATTGTGAATGTTTATACATTTATAAAGTGTTTTATTCTTTATACATGTCAGTGCAGTTTATTCCATTTTACTGATTTTCTGATTCTTTGTTTTCATCAATAATTTCTTGGTTTTTCTAAAATATAATAACTTTATAAATAATATTCAGTAATAAAAAAAAGTTTGTTTTAATTGGCTGAAGATTAAGGGCAAATTAATGTAAATATTATTTGAAAATACTATAATGTAATAAAAAATAAAATTATAGGAAAGTAATAAATAAATTGCAAATACCATTTATAATCTATATATTTATTAAGGTATTCAATATATATTCTTTATTTTCGAGAAATTAAATACATGCTCATATAACTATAAATAAAATAACGAAAATTGAAAATATAGACGAATAAGTAAGTCAAAAAATCTACGGAACTTTAACCAATATAAAGGATAAAATTTTAAACATTCAAAGAATTTCTTCTTTTAATTGTCTAAAGTCTTATATGCACTGTAAAAAAAATACTAGGAACCCGTTTCCAAAAAAAAAATATATATTATTTCATTAACTTCTTTATGTTTTTATGGCGATATTTTAAATTTAGTTTCATAACCTACACAGTCGATTAGGCCTATTGGGGATACCATTGTTTTGTTAATTATTCGTATGTATAAAATCAATTTAAATAATCTACATACTTTAACAATTTATCATATTTTTAAAATCAATTTTAAAAATATACACAAAAATATAATTTAAATTTATAATATATTATATAAAATTATATTAATGATATTAATGAAATTGAATTATTATAATCTTTTCCATTTTATTATATACTCTTACAGATCTAAATAATTTGCAAAAAGTATGCATAACTAAAATACATGCAATTTGTTTAGATTTATAAGACTTATGTTTTAAATGTTATATTTTTGATTAATATAATATAAATTATTCTTATAAATCTAAATAATATGCAAAAAGTATGCACATTATTACAAATAAAATGCATGCTACCATATTAAGATTTATAAGACTTAAATTTTATAAAATACATTTTTGGATTCATCTTCATTATTACTATTATAAATCTAAAAAATATGTAAAACGTATAACACAAATAAAATACATGCAAATTAATTTAGATTTATATGAGTGAAATTTTTAAGTTTTTCATAATATAATATAACAAGATATATTGTTAATTTAAAATAAAACTTAAAGTAATGTAAATTCTTATTACATTGAAAAGAATTATTTTTTAATTATATTCATTAATATTAAATTTACATATGGGGCGAATCACGTCAACTCTCCGAGCGCGGCGCGCGAGCGCTTAATACTGTTGTTTTCAACTCGCGTTTCCGGTATGAAAAAAAATATATAAAAAATATCCAATAAACTATTTCGATGTATTTTTTCCTCAGCTTTCCAATGGTGTGGTCAGATTTTCCAAAATTTTCCATTTTCCTTAAAAAAAACACAAAACGTTTTATATCTCGAAAAGTCTATTTTTAATATTTTTTTTAATACTTTTAATCGAAAGCTGAGGTTTTCTTACATAAGAAAAGTTCTTTTGCCCAGAATGCCCGATTATATTTCAGTGAGTAATAGAACGCCGAAAAGTAGAAGTACCGCGCGCGACTTGGCGCGGCGCGGCCGCCGTCACCGCCACATCATGCTTACTTGTAAAACTAGTTCTTTTTTCAGTCGATAGGTGGCTTAAACATAAAAAACTTTAATCTATAAATGAATTGTCACAAGAAATTCATATATACGACGATTTTTTTTTTTAAATTTAGATTTTTTTATGATTAAATCATAAATCTATTGGTTACGTATTTCTCCGGTTTATTGTAGTAACTACAATGGGTTCAACCTGGAAAATGAAATGCATAAATCCTTTCTCTCGAGAGAATCACCCTACGTCTAAAGATCTGTTTGACTTTCCTTCAACTTTTAGAAGTATATTTCCGCTTGTACCCGAAGAAGCGAAAATATGTGGTACATGTCGTAGGCAAATTTACAAACGTAAAGCAGATTTACCTATTTTGGATACAAAAAAGCTAACATAAATTGTTGTGATGAATATCATAAAGCTGGCGTAACGGGTCTCGAACAAATTAAAAGAAAATTTTCTAATACTATATCGAAGCAAGATAGAATTCAGCTACTCACTCTTGCTCCCGATTTTTGGTCTCGTAATGATTTAATCAGAGAGTTTGGTTGTACTGAATGGGAAGCTAGAGAAGCAAAAGAGTTAGTAGCTGAAAAAGGAGTTTTCTCAGTTCCTGAAAAAAAACGCGGCAAAGTACTTTCGGTGGAAACTACAAATTTAGTTAAAAGTTTTTATGAAAAGGATGACATACGTCGAATTATGCCAGGCTTGAAAGATTGCATATCCGTAAAGCAGGACAACGGCAAACGAGAACACGTTCAGAAAAGATTACTTCTTGGCAATTTGAACGAAATCGATTATTTATTTCAAAAAGA
The DNA here is from genome assembly GCA_949152435.1 of Gastracanthus pulcherrimus. NCBI lineage: Eukaryota > Metazoa > Arthropoda > Insecta > Hymenoptera > Pteromalidae > Gastracanthus > Gastracanthus pulcherrimus. The sequence goes on from OX424576.1 coordinate 95,798,934, forward strand.
ATACGAACACGTTAAAATTGGGTTAACAAAATTCATACAATTTAGACCAGTACACTGTGTTTTAGCTGGAAGCAGTGGTACACACAATGTATGTGTATGTGTACATCATGAAAACATTAAGCTCATGCTAGAAGCTGCTAAGCTAGAGTGCTTAACGAAAAATAGTAAACTATATCTTACAAATTATCATGTCTGTATTCAGGCAATCGTTTGTAAAAATGCACGTGATGAGTGTTTCTTGGGTGACTGTCTAAATTGTCCTAATACGTCTGCATTACAAGAACATTTGCTTGAATGTTTTGATAAAAATAATGTTTTTGAAATTCAATTTGAATCGTGGTTTCAAACAGATCGGTGTACGATAGCTTCAAAAAGTGAGAACGTTTATGACTTTCTCAACACGCTGGGCGACAAATTAATGAAATTGAAGACTCACGATTTTTTGCTAAGAAACAGTCACAGTATGTGAATAAGTTGAAAGAAAATCTTCAAGAAGGGGAGTTTATTGTCTGTTTTGATTTTGCGAAAAACTATGCATTTGTAGTACAGAATTCTACGCAATATTTCCATTGGAATAATAACCAGGCAACTATTTTTACAGTTGTAATTT